>JAZHYW010015080.1:0-56752 GCA_037355805.1 Ixodes ricinus
CTGCACCCTACGAGCACCGGAAGTAGAATGCGCCCTACCAACTGAGCTAACCAGGGGTTGAGACGCCAGTAGAGCAAACGGGTTTTATCAGCTGCCACCAGTCTAACGCCAACAAGGGTGAAGCTTGCGGAACTTAAGAGTTATGACTATAATGCAGATTAAATGCAAGAGGCGCAAGCGAAGCTGGACAAGAATGACGAAAATAATTCCTGGAGAAGAGAACAAGGGGACAAGAGACAAGCGCAAATCTCCAAACACAGCCCGTGACTGGTGCGCGACGAAAAATGCGCCTCGTCCAGGCTTGAACCAGGGCGTTAACTTCCAGTGGAGCGCTCTGCCAACTGAGCGTCTGACCCCTGGTTAGCTCGGTTGGTAGAGCCTCCACTGAAATGGGGAGGCCCGGGTTCGATACCGGACCAGGCGGATTTTTCCGGTCGCGCACCGTCACCTAGCTGTGTTTGGAGATTTGTGTTTGTCCTTTGTCCCTCTTGTTCCCCTTCTCCAGGGATTATTTTCGTCATTCTTGTCCGCTCGCTTGCGCCTTTGCATTTAATTGCATTATAATTCATAACACTTAAATTGCAAGCTTCACCCTTGTTGGTGTTAGACTGGTGGCAGCTGATAAAGCCCGTTTGCTCTGCTGACGTCTAACCCCTGGTTAGCTCAGTTGGTAGAGCGCTCCGCCTGTAATGGAGAGGTCCCGGGTTCGATACCCGGACCAGGCGGATTTTTTCGGTCGCGCACCAGTCACCTAGCTGTGTTTGGAGATTTGTGTTTTGTCCTTTGTCCCTCTTGTTCCCCTTCTCCAGGGAATATTTTCGTCATTCTTGTCCAGCTCGCTTGCGCCTTTTGCATTTAATTGCATTATAATTATGACAAATTATGTTTTTTTGTTTAGACGTGTGGAGTGTGGTTTATCTGTGAGCCAATTAAGTTCGAGAAAGACCATGAACTTGCTTTCTTGTTTTATTAAAAGTGCCGGCACGTACAAGCCATTTGTGACTTTCCACGGGCCCGCGTTTTCATGTGCAATAAAAATTATCATTATCATTACCATTATCATTATAATAATTGTTGACTTAGTTCGCTTCGGTTTTTCTAGCAGGAGACCGAATTTTGGTGATTCCCTCTGGTAGGAGTGACTGACTGGGAATTGATGCTTTCGGGGTCTCTTGGTGGGGTTTCCTCTTGTGGGACTTGCTCGTCTTGCAGTTTTTCTTCCGGGCTCGGGGATTGGACTCGGTTCACGGCTCCCCAGGGGTATAAGACGCAGGACAGTCCGCCACCTGACTCCCGTTGTCGGGCAACTCCGCTGAGGAGCCACCAGGGTGCCCAAAGAGTGAGGGCTAGAGGTAAAGTACCCAACACCTCCATCGGAATATGCGAACACAGCCGAGCATGGCCTGGAGCTTTCCAGTATAGTAAAGATTGATAAAAGAAAGGACTGGACCAAGCATCCGCGACAATATAACAAAACTGACAGAAGAGTGTTTATCCTCACCAGTAAAGATGCTGCATTGCTTTAGCGGCATTCTGTCTGAATAAGCCATCTCCTTCTGTGTTTTGACGACCGCCGTAGACGAACTGAACGGAAATAAATGTGGGACCACTTTTCTGGTAATGAACCGCTGCTGACTGTCGCTGCAAAGCGGCGTGAACGGAGTCGGCCGGGTAGGAAACATACACGTTAGTGATACACACGTGACGAAATGTTCATGCAGCTTGCAATTGGTGTAAGGAGTGTTGATGAAATGTTTTAGTCGACGAAACGTGCGGCAGACCAGCTCATTCAATATGAACTGCAACACCTGTGCGCCGTGAAAGTGCACGTCTACGCCAGAACAATATTAGAACCAGCACAGTATCATCTAGCACGGCACGAAAACTACCAGCTTCAAATTAGTTCCTCGGTGCGCCGCACAAGCAAAGTAAGCATTTTGTCATTTGAACGAAGCGTCATCACGAGTGCCCATTGCCAAGCACTTCACACGCAATTTCCATGGCTAAACTGTGTATTCAAATTCATTGCCCATGCTTGACTGCAGACCTGCGAACGTGACAATAGCCAAATACATCTACAATTCAATGGCCTCCCAATAGCTCAAGTAGAAGAGCAAAAGTTTCTCGGAGACTGGTTTAATCAAGAACTGACTTGGACAACTCACATTAATAAATTAAGGGGGAAATTATCAAAAGTGGTCGGATGCATGTATAAAATAGCAAACTTAATAACCAGAATCTTATATTGCTCCCTGTTTTATTCGAGGCTCTGTTATGGAATTATGGTATGGGGAACAACCACGTCTACAAACTATGGTAAAATAATCGTACTTCAAAAAAAGATTCTGCGAATTTTGGAAAACTACCATGGCAATATTCGCGAATTTCATGGCAGTCCTTATTTTACTACGCATAGCATGCTCAAAGCATATCAAATCTACTATTTCAAACTTATGCAGACAATGCACTAAAAAAACTCTGCCGAGTGGATGAATCTGCTTCACAACTTCATCTATTGAGAAATAGTAAACGTAGAACTCCTAAGGTGCGTGCAAACTATGGTAAACAAAAAAGTTACTCGTCGCAACTTTAAATGGCTGACCAACTACACGCTGTATAAATATCCCCACAACACCAATTTTTGATTATCAGATCCCTGCATTACTAAACGCTATGGAATACTACATTGATTTTACACAGTCATTTTATAAATACAAGAAAGATAATAAACAAATACTTACAGACAAAGACATCTGTTACGCGTTTTTATGGGCTCACGTTCCGAAATCGTTTTCTCGTGCATAGATTTTTTTTTCGTATTCATAGATTTGACGAAGTAGTGGTATCCGAACGAATTTTACGTCTCTCGACCGTACGTCTGTCTCCACGTCAAAGCTTTTGACGTACAGTGGCCGCGGGAGTTAATAGCTCCACGCGAGCGCGCGTCTTTTTCCGAGGAACGCTTGACTGGTGGCTTGCGATAGAACTAGAGATGACGTCAGGGCGAGTCCATGCGGAAGGGACGGGGGAAGCCGTCTCAATTCAAAGGAATCGTTGTTATCATCTGAGGGGGGGTGAGCGTAGTTGGAATGAAAATGGGAGGTGACTCTGCGGAATCATCTCCCATTTTCATTCGAACTACGCACCCCGCAGGCGGGTGATAACAACGATTCCCTTGAATTGAGACGGCTTCCCCCGTCCACTCTGCATGGACTCGCCCTGACGTCATCTCTGGTTCTATCGCAAGCCACCAGTCAAGCGCCCCTCAGAAAAAGACGCGCGCTCGCGTGGAGCTATTAACTCCCGCGGCGACTGCGCGAGTGAGAGACAATCGATGTGCAATCAGAATCGCCACCAAGAAATCTTGACGGCATTTCGCGGCGGCCAACTGCCACCAGGAAACCACCAGAAAGCCGACAAGCGGAGTCTGACTGGAGTTTGACTGTCGGTCAGAGTGACTTGTTGGCCAATAAGACGTGCTTGACGTACAATCAGGCACAATCAGGTGCGCACTAGAAAACACCGACTGCCAGACAGGGTTACATTGATGGAGTTTTCGTTCGGGTAATCAGGGTTGTCAAGTGCCCTGCTTGTCATATCTCTAACATCCGCGGTTTTATGGTCCGACGTTCCGAAATCGTTTTCTTGTGCATAGATTATTTTTCGTATTCATAGATTTGACGAAATAGTGGTATCCGAACGAACTTTACGTCCTTTGACCTTACGTCTGTCTGTACGTCAAAGCTTTTTGACGTACAGTCAGAGACAATCGATGTACAATCAGAATCGCCACCAAGAAATGTTGACGGCATTTCGCGGCGGCCGACTGCCACCAGGAAACCATCAGAAAGCCGACAAGCGGAGTCCGACTGTAGTTTGACTGTCGGTCAGAGTAACTTGTTGACCAATCAGACATGCTTGACGTGCGGTCAGGCACAGTCAGCGGTCCACTAGAAAACATTGACTGCCAAACAGAGTTACACTGATGGATTTTTCATTCGGGAAGCTTTGAATGTATCGTGGCGCCCTCCGGTGGCGGGCGGTAGTGTCTGAGTAGTACAAGCAGCGCAAGTCACGCGGCCCTGCACAATAACGAACCGGTTCGGGCGGCTGTTTACACCTCTACGCTGCTGTTAATTGTGCGTTCGTGGTGGTCACGATTCAAAATGTCACCCGTAGTCGTCACCTCACAATGTTACCCCGGGGAGCCGAGCTCGCCGCAAGCCAGTACTTTTTTCTTTGTCCAAGCATGTCGAAACCGGGAGCCAGCTGCGCAGCCAGCGCGTGCTCGACGCGTGCGAAAACGTTGCCGTCGACGGTACTGTTGCTTCGTCAACTGTCAAGAACGGGAAGGTACTAACTTCCGGAGTGAACTTCTACAGACTCCCATCGAAACCGTCCAAAGTCGAGTGGATGAAACAATACCAGACGCCCAGCACATTGAATCAGCGAGACTTGTTTTTCTCGCCCTTCGGGTTGTTCTGCTAAGGCACGGCCACTCGATCAAGCGTCTGTGGCATGCATCAAAACGTGCGTCATCCGAATTGTACTAACAGGAACACGCTATGATGTCCGACATCACGATCCGATTGAACTACACCACCTAGCATGTGCGCCACCAACGTACCACGAAAATCAACAAGCATGTGCTGGAGGCGGAGCTCTCATGATGATCTTATGATTATAATGCAATTAAATGCATTTTCGGTCGCGCACCAGTCACCTAGCTGTGTTTGGAGATTTGTGTTTGTCCTTGGTCCCTCTTGTTCCCCTTCTCCAGGGATTATTTTCGTCATGATGATCTTATGTTGCGTGAAGCTTACATCGCAGATGTGCAACAAAAGCTGCAAGAGCTCGAGAGGCAAAGTGAAGTCCTTTTGTTTTCTCCTGCCCGGGTGGTTGGCTAGCAGACGTAGAAGCGTACGGGCTTTCGCCTTTCTGTTCTAGCCGACCAAGCCACTCGGGATAAACCTTCTCTGCGAATAAAGATTATTATTATTATTACTAATAGTAAGAACGATGTGCTCGGCCGACAGGCGGCCGGTCGACGATTGATCGCTTGCGTCTGCTTTCGCATATTTTCGAGGTTGGTCATCTGCTGGTTACGTTGGCTGTAGGACTGCAGTCTGGGAGTTTTAGAGCGCAGTTCTTAGGCGCCCGTTTCGGCTTGAGCGGCGCCGCAGCCAGCGTCACCATGCGTTGCATTAGCATTATGGAACGTCTCCCATAATGACGTCACACGTGACGCCATCCATGGTCCGCGCTTTGCATTATTGGACGTTTCCCATAATGACCTCACACTTGGCGTCACGTGTGGCCCGCGCGTTGCATTATGGGATGTTTCCCATAATAACGTCACACTTGACGTCACGTGGGACGTCAAGGGGAGGAGGAGGGAGGAAGGAGGAGGAGGTAGGAGGAGAAGGGGAGGATAGAAGGAGGAGGGAGGATGAGATGAGGAGAAAGGAGGGGAGGAGGAGAGGAGGGGAGGTGCCAGCTACCCGTTACGCAGGCAAGTGATATCACCATTCATAAAGTACAGAGAGGCACGCATGAAAACGAGGGGCGCTCGTTATCCAAGTGGCCATCTTAACGGGCACGGGTCTATGCTGTACCCATCGATCTCTGTGGCACGTCAGACAAAGGTGGTAAATTGTGTGCCGCCAAGGTCGACAACGGCTTTCTCATGGTAGCTCTGTATCTCTCGCCTACAGCACTCACCAAATATTTCATGCAAGACAAAGAGCTTCATACCACTCAGGCAGGAAAACTTCCCATTGGCCCTAAGGGACGTGCACTCGCTGTTCTGCTGTGCCATCCCGGGGCAGCGTGCTCAAGACTAATGCTGAAGAAATAAAAAACGGCGAGCAGCCTTTGACAGAGCCGACAGCAAGTAGGATGACATCGAGAGTATCACGTGCTTCGTCAAAGTGTCGACGAGACACTTTGATGAAGAAGTCAAAGAGTTCGACGAGACAGCGTCAAACTCTAACGCTGTCTCGTTCTCCCGCCTTGCTCCTGCTGTCCTGTTACCTGGCATCGGCACAACTTAGACAGAGTGGAGCTTCCAGATGTAACAACTATATTTCCTTTCTCCGGACAAGCGGTGAGGGGGAATACTACAATATATATATATATATATATATATATATATATATATATATATATATATATATATATATATATATATATATATATATATATATATATATATATATATATATATATATATGTCATTTTTAAGCCACAAAGTAAACCTGACGATTGTGAAATTCTTTAAAATTCCAAGACACTGTGATCGAGCGTGTCAACGTTTATAAATTTTTGGGGGAGTTCTTTTAGAAAAAAATCTAAGCTGGATACCTCATATAAATAAAATGCATGCAAGTATCTCAAGATCTATTGGTATTTTCTACAAAATTAGATTACTGGTTCCTGCTGGTTAAAACGTCAGTTGCACTATACTTTAGTCTACAATTATCTCCATTACTGTTTATTAGTTTGAGGTTCAACAACTAAAACAAATATTAATAAGTTGTTTCTTTTGCAAAAAAAAGCGATACGTTGTTAAAATTTTGCTACTGACCCACACAGCACCGATATTTTTTTAAATAAAGGTTTTCTTACCATTAGTCCGCTATTCCTTCTTAAACTTTCGATGTCTATCTATAACGAAATAATCAGTGACCCCACCCATTTTTTGACGCACTTCTTCCTAGTAACACACGATACAATCTTCGTCACGGTTCCTATGGATTACATTACTCTAGGACAAACAATGGACATCACTCAATTAGGATCTCTTTATAAACATCATGCTGTTAGGGAAATAATTTCGGATTGTGTATCAAACCACAGCTTTAAAATTAGTATAAAGCGGTACCTTCTTTCATGTCACGTTGAGTAAATACTTTTAGATCGTATTTTCATTGCTTATGAGTTGTACTACCTCTTTTATTTATTTCCAGTGTTAAGTGAACGATTGCATGAGCTCCGTACAAAATATGCTTTGTTGATTGATTTTGATGTGTTACTGTACCTTCTTGCATTTCTTTAATGTTTATTGTTTTTGTTTTCGCGTGCTGAGCACTGTAAACGGGTGATAGGGCCACGTCAGGCAGAGTTAATGTGCCTTTTGCCTTGTTACCCTTCACCTAGTGTCTAAATAAAACCAATTCAACTCAATTCAATATATATATATATATATATATATATATATATATATATATATATATATATATATATTCCCTCAGATTGTGTACCATGGTATATCGCAAAAATCTAAATACCTCAAGAGAGGAGCCGGGGGATGAGGAAAGGAGGGGAGGAGGAGGAGCAGAGGACGAGGGAAGGAGCACGGGAGGAGGAGAGGATCAGGGGGAGGAGGAGAGGGTACAGATGAAGAGGTGGGCTTACCTGCTCGTCAGTACCTCCCCTCCTCGTCCTCAAGAACTGCGCTCTAATTCGGCATTACAGGGAGTTGTAAACGTTCTTAATTTTTTTGCCTACAGGAGCGCTGACGTATCTCGTAATGCTCACCTCAAGCTGGACATCATAAGAAGCTCTCTGTTGTTGCGAGTGACAGCGAACCGACGCCAGATTTGCGGCTTCTTGTACAGAGTAGACGTTGCTTGCGTCACTGAGTTTAATCTCTTTGCGCAATGTTGAGGGACGAAAGATGCTTCCCAAGTTAGAAATTGGCTCGATTTTGTGCCGTAAGACAATCGCAAGGGGGAATTCATACCGGCGGCTAACGTTTTCGCGCGGGACAAATTTAAATGCGCCGGTTTGTACTATCCAATACTGATACTCAAATCGTTGGCTGTGCTACCAGCCGGTTTTACCGCATCGCCTCCTGCTCAAAGCACGAGGCACGAAGCATATATATATATATATATATATATATATATATATATATATATATATATATATATATATATATATATATAGTATATATGTCATTTTTAAGCCACAAAGTAAACCTGACGATTGTGAAATTCTTTTAAAATTCCAAGACACTGTGATCGAGCGTGTCAACGTTTATAAATTTTTGGGAGTTCTTTTTTGAAAAAATTTAAATGCGCCGGTTTGTACTATCCAATACTGATACTCAAATCGTTGGCTGTGCTACCAGCCGGTTTTACCGCATCGCCTCCTGCTCAAAGCACGAGGCACGAAGCATATATATATATATATATATATATATATATATATATAGATATATATATATATATATGTCATTTTTAAGCCACAAAGTAAACCTGACGATTGTGAAATTCTTTTAAAATTCCAAGACACTGTGATCGAGCGTGTCAACGTTTATAAATTTTTGGGAGTTCTTTTAGAAAAAAATCTAAGCTGGATACCTCATATAAATAAAATGCATGCAAGTATCTCAAGATCTATTGGTATTTTCTACAAAATTAGATTACTGGTTCCTGCTGGTTAAAACGTCAGTTGCACTATACTTTAGTCTACAATTATCTCCATTACTGTTTATTAGTTTGAGGTTCAACAACTAAAACAAATATTATTAAGTTGTTTCTTTTGCAAAAAAAAAGCGATACGTTGTGTAAAAATTTTAGCGTACTGACCACACAGCACCGATATTTTTTTTAAATAAAGGTTTTCTTACCATTAGTCCGCTATTCCTTCTTAAACTTTCGATGTCTATCTATAACGAAATAATCAGTGACCCCACCCATTTTTGACGCACTTCTTCCTAGTAACACACGATACAATCTTCGTCACGGTTCCTATGGATTACATTACTCTAGGACAAACAATGGACATCACCAATTAGGATCTCTTTATAAACATCATGCTGTTAGGGAAATAATTTCGGATTGTGTATCAAACCACAGCTTTAAAATTAGTATAAAGCGGTACCTTCTTTCATGTCACGTTGAGTAAATACTTTTAGATCGTATTTTCATTGCTTATGAGTTGTACTACCTCTTTTATTTATTTCCAGTGTTAAGTGAACGATTGCATGAGCTCCGTACAAAATATGCTTTGTTGATTGATTTTGATGTGTTACTGTACCTTCTTGCATTTCTTTAATGTTTATTGTTTTTGTTTTCGCGTGCTGAGCACTGTAAACGGGTGATAGGGCCACGTCAGGCAGAGTTAATGTGCCTTTTGCCTTGTTACCCCTTCACCTAGTGTCTAAATAAAACCAATTCAACTCAATTCAATATATATATATATATATATATATATATATATATATATATATTCCCTCAGATTGTGTACCATGGTATATCGCAAAATCTAAATACCTCAAGAGAGGAGCCGGGGGATGAGGAAAGGAGGGGAGGAGGAGGAGCAGAGGACGAGGGAAGGAGCACGGGAGGAGGAGAGGATCAGGGGGAGGAGGAGAGGGTACAGATGAAGAGGTGGGCTTACCTGCTCGTCAGTACCCTCCCCTCCTCGTCCTCAAGAACTGCGCTCTAATTCGGCATTACAGGGAGTTGTAAACGTTTTTAATTTTTTTGCCTACAGGAGCGCTGACGTATCTCGTAATGCTCACCTCAAGCTGGACATCATAAGAAGCTCTCTGTTGTTGCGAGTGACAGCGAACCGACGCCAGATTTGCGGCTTCTTGTACAGAGTAGACGTTGCTTGCGTCACTGAGTTTAATCTCTTTGCGCAATGTTGAGGGACGAAAGATGCTTCCCAAGTTAGAAATTGGCTCGATTTTGTGCCGTAAGACAATCGCAAGGGGGAATTCATACCGGCGGCTAACGTTTTCGCGCGGGACAAATTTAAATGCGCCGGTTTGTACTATCCAATACTGATACTCAAATCGTTGGCTGTGCTACCAGCCGGTTTTACCGCATCGCCTCCTGCTCAAAGCACGAGGCCTGTAGAGCTAAGAACCAGGAAGAAGTGGTGTGAGGACCTTATGAAAAGAAGGAGTAGACGGCTGAGCACTCGATACTTTAATGCAAGGGGCTTCACCCAGTAGTAGCTGAAGAGTCGACTAGTTTGAAAACGCGCTGGGATTTAGGGATACTAAGGGAAAATATATATGGGGATGGTGGAGATAAGCAAGAAGAGATCATGTGACTGGTGGTATAGGTCGAGGGAAGGATGAAGTTTTCGTATTCCCTTCCCGGCGACCCATAGGGTCGAATGTATGTGCACACAGTTGCATAAAGGCGCATTCGTCGTACCGCACGTAGCTTTTAAGTCTAAACCTTAAAAGTTAAAAAGGAAACGAAATATAAAAAAATGTAAGGCAAATCGCTAGGTAATTTTGTTGGATGCGTTTAGCGATAGCTGCACCTCGTTGTTGCACCAATTTGCAATCATTGTCATGCCATGTACATTTCCCGCGAAATTTTTGTGAAGCTGAATATGCAGGTCTCACCAGTCAGTTTGACTACGCCACCGCTGGCGCAATGCATCGAGAGAACTTTAGTTACTCTGCACGTGCGACAACCTCGCTGCAGCTCTGCGCGTGTGGAGAACGGAACGCCACGAGCCGTCTTGTGTACTGCGGCCTCCCTCCTCTGAATTAGAGTTATGGCGGCCTCACGCATGCCCCGAACGCTTGGTGAGATCGGTCTTTTGGTGTATAGGTTACGTGACATCAGATCACGCGATGTCAATTTCCCCGCTACATTCAGCGGGGAAACTGAGTTTATGTGTAGGTCAAGTGACGTCATTTTTCCCGCTAAATCTAACGGGGAAACGGAATTGGTGTCAAGGTCATCTGCCGTCAATTTTCCCTCTAAAGTTAGCGGAGAAACTTAATCTGGCTTCCCTAAATTAAGCTTCACGAAATTCGGAACATATGAAGTCATATTACATAATTTTCCCCGCGAAGAAATTGAATTGGCGCTGAGGTCACGTCTCGTCAATTTTCCCGCAAAATCTAGTGGGGAAACTGATTTTGGGTAGAAGTCATGTGAAATCAGGTCACGTGACGTAAATTTCTTGGCTAAAATTAGCGGGGAAAGTAAGTTAGTTTAGGTCACATGCCGTCAGGTTTCCCGCCAAATCTAGCAGGGAAACTGAATTTGTGTATAGGTTACGTGTTTAGAAGCTATGTGACGTCATTTCGTCCCGCTAAAATTTAGCGGGGAAACTTAATTGGAGTGGACGCCACGTGACGTCATTCTTCCCGCTAAAACTCTCGGTGAAACTGAATTTATGTATAAGTCACTGACATCATGTGACGTGACGTAGAGTTTTGCGCTAAATTTAACGGGTAAACTAAATATTTTGTATATATAGGTGACGTGAAATGACCCCATGTGACATCATTTTGTAACACTGCGTGCGTTGTATTATGGGACATCACAAACGTATACACCAATTCAACTTCCCCGGTAAATTTAACGGAGACATTGAATTGGTGTGTAAGTCTATGACGTCCCATAATGCAACACTGCGCGCGTTACATTATGGGCTAAATTAGTGTTGAGGTCATGTGACCTCAACTTTCCCGCTAAATCTAGCGTGGAATTCAATCCGGCTTCACGAAATCCGGAACAACTAGCCAAATAAAGTTTTACATTAATCGATATTAGAAAAAAAGAAGGAAAAAAAAACTAGGTAGTGGAAGCCGCCACCCGATCAAAGGTTTCAGCGTCAACCATCCATCCATCCATCCAACCATCCAACCATCCAAGCTAAATAATGACAGCAGCCGGGTAGCCCTGGCGCTAAAGAAAATGCAGGTGGGGTTGTAGAGGGGTGGGTAGATATGGGAGAGTTCAAGAGGGCTGGGGAAGGAGTGTGTCTGTAGATGGCGCTACATAACAACCTCTTTCCAGGAGAGGGGTTGGGTCGGAGGAGGGTAAAGACGGCGGGCGAGACGACGAGAGGTCATAGAAGACGACTACCCAGTCGCACGCTGAACGAGCCCCGTGATCTCGAAACTGGGTCTATCGTGCCCGGACGGTGTACCCTCGGGCAGTGGAGAGGGCCGACTAGTTTCCGCAGAGTCCCGAGTTCGCTGGCGTCCAGGTTAGTCTGGCATTTGATTGAAACGAATTAAAAGGATCTTAGGATAATTTGGGCCGGGCAGATATGTAACTTTTAGCGAAATTCAGGATGGCGGCCTTCCAGTCGGATACGATGACCTTGGGGCATGGCGTGGTGGTGAGGGCAAGCGCAATGGCCGCCTCTTCCGCCTGCTCCGGGAAAGTAATAAAGATCGTGACACAAGTTTTCACCTGGCCCGTGCAGGTGACCGCTACGTCTGCGAATGCCGGCGGGTGTCCGTATTTGGCCGCGTCCACATAGAGTACGTCCGACCGATGAGTAAACAGATTATGATGAGTGGAGACTCTACTGCGTCGATGACCCTCGTGGAATGTGGGGTGAATATTTCGCCGGAATGGAGCTACTACGAGGCGCGGGTGTATCTCTCCGGGAATGGCTTGTTAGGGTCATTCTGTGGAGGGATGAAGGTTCAAACGGGATAGGATATGACGACCGGTTGGAAGTAATGAAAACTGGGCACGCAAGTGCTTGGAACGACGAGAAAAAGAGGGCGGTGCGCCCCGTCCTCCTCCTCCTCTCCTTCTGCCGCTGAATTTGTTCGTGGGTGACGTGACACGAAGTCGCGACGTCATTTTCCCCGCTAAATTTAGCACGGAAACTGAATTGGTGTTGAGGTCCCGTGACGTTAATTTCCCCACTACATTTAGCGGGGAAATTGAATTGCATGCTGTTTTGGTCACGTGACGCCAATTTCCCCATTTCCCCGCTAAATTTAGCGGGGAAGCTGAATCGGTGTTGAGGTCACGTGACGTCAATTTCGCCGCTAAACCTAGCGCGAAAATTTCCCCAATAAATTTAGCGGGAAAATTGAATGTCACTTGACAGTATGTTGTGACGTCCCATGACGTCACGAAGACGTGACGTCCTTTCTGTTGCCGCATGTGGAAAATCCACGGGACCCTAGCCATGAACAGCTTCGCATAAAAAGAAGCGGAACTTTAGTGAAAATTACATATTTAGTGGAGGGGACGTGCGCATAACCATAGCCTTCTCTATACTGACAACGCCTGGCAGATCGCCACGAGACGCGGGCGTCGAAACTGAAAAGGTAGAGCGGCAGACAACGGATAAGAGGAGGTTCATGTAACGGGCGCCCCGCTGTGACGAGGCTCTGAAGTACACTTCTCCCGAGCTATGGAATGTCCACTTGTGCTCCACGCGTGCCTCGCGCGTCCTTGCCGCTACGAAAGCTGTGCGCTCACTAACAGCTTCCCCGAGGAATGCTTTGTGCTACACGATCATCGCGCTCCAGATCTGCGACCGGACGCTCTATGGCTCTGTCGTTGAACTGCCAGGCTTTCTGAGTATAGAGGAGGCTATGGTATAACAAACGGATATTTGAACACCAGTTCTATATGATATGTTCCGTCTCCATAAAACAAGAGTTAGATTCAGACTGTAACCTATCGCAGGCATGATAATTTATTTGGAGCTCAAATGCCATGCAAAAGATGGAAATGCAAACGAAGTCTGCATTCTGGACTGTTTTTCCTCCTCGAACTTTGAAAATCCCAGGATATAGCTTCCCATTTCTGTAAGTAGAAAGACACAAACAAGAAATTACCGCACTTTTCGTACCTCGTAGTCATACATCTAAAGTACTAGCGGTAGAAAGTATACGACCATCACTTTACTACAATTAAATCTGTATGTCACGCTTCGGAGCATAATAAAAGTTTTTTTGAAGGTCGCGCTGATGAAAACTAGAAATAAAATAAATTATGAATTATCTTGCTCCTACTTAAGAGCGAGTAAAGACATACATAAGAAAGACATAGCAAAGTGAAATAATAGCTTACACTTCTTCTTGCGGAGGAGGGTGGCGTAGTCTCCATAGGTGCCAAGACCATAACCGTAGTTCAGGCCGTAGCTGGAGAGACCATGTCCGTAGCCGAAGTGTCCGAGACCGTATCCGAGGTGTCCAACGCCGTAGCCGTAGCCGAAAGATGGAGCGTGAGCAACGGTGGTGATGGCTGGAGCAGCGTGATAGGCGGTGGCAACCTTGGTGACAGCTGGGGCAGCGGCGTAGGACGCAACAGCTGGGGCATGGTGGACAGTAGACACCCTGGCTACAGCTGGGGCAACAGCGTAGGTGGCGACTGGAGCGACGGCGTAGGAGGCAACAGCTGGGGCATGGTGAACAGTGGACACCCTGGTAACAGCTGGAGCAGCAGCGTAGGTGGCGACTGGGGCAACCGCGTAGGAGGCAACAGCTGGGGCATGGTGCACAGTAGCGACCTTGGTGACAGCTGGGGCAGCGACGGCATAACCACTCAGGCCGGAGTGACCAAAGCCGAGACCATGACCATAGCCGAGGCCGCTAGCGTAACCGAGGCCGTAGCCGTAGCCGAGGCCGTATCCAAGACCGTAGCCGGAGCCAAGGCCGTATCCGTAGCCAAGGCCAGAGTAGCCGAGGCCGCCATAGCCAAGGCCTCCGTAGCCAAGGCCTCCATAGCCAAGGCCTCCGTAGCCAAGGCCTCCGTGGACGTTGCCAGCGAAGGCACTGCTGGCCAAAGCCAGAAGGAGGCAGGCAGCGAGCTGGAAACAACGAAGTTTTGAGATTAGTTAAAAATCTGTAAAAACTTGAGATTTATTGCGATCAACATCGTGCAATATTTAAACTTTATAAAATATATATAGTGTACAAACTTCAGTACCGCAAATATTTGAGAACCTCTAGCATGCAGTGACTAAAACATTATGATCACCAACCTAATACCACGCTCATCCATATTTGCCACGGAGAACATTTGCAATTCAGCTTGAGAAGAATTCTACAAATACTTGATGAGTGCCTTGAATAAGATTGTACCATATTCATAAGCACAGGTCGCGAATTTCGTGTAGATCACGACGAGGCTGTTTGTGAGCTCCGAACTGGTGCCCCATCACATCTCAGATGTGCTCTGATAGGAAGGATATCTGACGGGGTTAAATGGTCAAGTCATCAATTGGAATTCATGATAATGCTCTTAAATCCACTGTAGCACAATTCTGGCCTAGTTACGTGGAGCGTTGTCATTTTTGAAAGATTCTTGTTCCAGTGGAGAAGACATGTAACGAATGGGAGTAGCTGGTCAGCAGTGATCTTCACATCAAAAGCTGTCACTTGTCAAAGTTGCGTAAATCAGCCACCTTCCCATTACACGCACACGTAGTCGAGACTAGGGAACGTCTCTATCCCTGTCAGTCGTTATCCACCATCCGCATAAAAAAGTAGACAACGCGCATGGCGTGTCTGCTGGGAGCGGTAATTCCCGTAGTGAAGAGGTGGTCAATATGATTAGGCTGATAAGTGTACATCGGACCATAGAGTGTGTTAAATCTACTTGCTACGTTCTCAAAGGTTGTGTGGCTATCTTTGTAACACACATGCTATAAGTTCCTTTAATAAGCTAATCAGTGCACAGAATGATTAGACAAGATAAAGCGACACGCACTAAGAAGATCATTAAGCGAGACACTAGAAAATAGGCAAAACAGGAATATCTTGGCTTTAAATACGCAGCTGGAAAAATATAGTCTAATGAAAAGAAACTCACTCCAGTCATGGTGCTTATGCAACGTGCAAGTGCGTCCAACTGCTGACTACGTCGGACTTCTGTTCCTTTTTATAGGAAAAGTGCACGGGAAAAGGTGACTTTAACACGAAAAAAAAGAAGGCTATTTTATATTCGAGAAAGGGAAATAGAGCTACATGATCTGAGGGTTAAGGAGATCTCCACCCAAACCTTGGAAAAGCATTGTGTGCTGCGCATATTCTTCATCAGTTTTGGGGCATAAGCAATTAATTATTCTCATACCAAAGACGTGACTGCAACTAAAGAATAAGAAAGTCCAGAAAATGACCGTGTAAAACGTATTCCTCTTCGTCGTTTATTGCGTAATGCATTCCGCGGAAAGTGTTAATTTTTTTTCTATTTGCCTATGTCCCCTAATCTACTATTCTATTCACGCTCTCTTAGAAGTTATTTTAAAGTTCATCTTGTATCATAGGTTGTTTTCTTATTTTTGAAACAGTGTAAACGTCCTGTATGGCGTGTCGTTTCTAATATTCTCGACATTACATGGGAATGTTTTGGTAAATTTCATTATTACGTAACGATGTTGTCAGGTCTGGTTGAACCTAATGTGACCTGACTCTCAAAAGTCACTTGGCAGTAGTATTTAGCTCTAGCGAGGCGCTCCCTGGCAACATTGCTTTGCCTATCGACCTTAATGTTACGTGCGTGTGCAATTTCGCGGCGCGCATGCACTATTACGTACATTGACCAAGGTGGTCTTATATGTGTAAAGGTATCGGTCCTCACATCAGAGCGTGCCCTAGCGAACGGCAGTAGTTGTAGCAGAAGTTAAGGGATATATGGCTTAATTGTGGGGACCTAACCAGGAGAAAAAAACGAAACGTTTGCGGTTGAATTTGAACAAACAGCCGCGCTGTAGCCCTCACGGTTTAAAAAAAAAAAAGGGTTTTAATATGATCTAGTATAGCTATGAACAGCTCGATCGTGTCGTATATTTGGCGTCACACGATTCTTTTCTTAAGAGCAAGAACGGGTTTTGATCCCTAGATCTCCGAGAGACAGAGGTTCATTAGTTAACGGTGATAATTGATGCTTGACCCAAATATATTACAGATGTGACGGGAAATTCCATTACAAATATTTGTAATGCTCACTAAAGTGTTGTAACTGTCATCCAAGCACACAGCGGCAAAGCGAAACTGGTGCGCAAATTGGGTCCGTGACGTCGATCCCTCCGCTGTGCGTTTGCTTCGCAGTGCGGACGCCATCTGCGTCACGTACAAATGGGCTGTAGAGCCGGCGCAAAGCCGGTGAACCCTAAGTGACGGGGCGTTTTGCGAAGCTCAGTTTCGGTTTGAATGCGTGTAAAAATATTTCATTACTCGCCACGTATTGCCCATATCGAATTGTTTAATAAATATATATCGTCATAGTTATAATACAATGGCGTAGAGTGTCAATTATTCAACTACATTATGCCCTCGAATGTAAAGATTTAAATCTGAGTTTTAAGGCAGTTACCTAACTGATTAATCAAATTCTTCAGTTAGCTAATTAACTGACGTCAGGCGTCAGGCATGCGCACCGTATTGGTACCTATCCTTCTTTTTCCATTGCCAGCTATTAAATATTGTTTGTAGCGAACGATCGTGCTGGGACTGCACGATGACCTACAAAACAATAGTAGCAAAAAATGGACAGTTAACGTTCATTTCAACGATATATCTTGTGAACCTGTGACCTGTGACGTACCTGCCGTCGCTATCGACGGCAGGTACGTGAGTGGACAAGAAATGGCTAATCTAATGAATATGCATTTTGTTGACGTTGGTTCACCACCAGAACACGAAGATACTTCGCAATGCTGTGTCACAGACGCAATGACTTCCCTATCAAACACGATAATGCTATTACCAACTACGCCATATGAAGTAGAAGGGCTTATAAATAAAATTAGAAATAATGCCGCAGCTGGCGTAGACGACTTCAAGCCAAGGCCTGTCAAATATGTCTCCCAACAAATATCTTATATCTTGTCGCATGTAATCAATCGTACTCTAGAAACTGGAATATTTCCTAACGAACTGAAAATTGCAAGAGTTACTCCAATTTACAAGGGTGGCGGGGAACACCTTCTACAGAATTATAGACCAATCTCGGTTTTGCCAATTTTCTCAAAAATATTTGAAGGGGTTATTAATTCTAGACTAGACAATTTTTTTCCAGGCACAATGTATTAAACAAATGTCAATATGGCTTCCAAAAATCTAAATCAGCAGAGCAGGCTCTTGTAGAAGTAAAGGATAAAATTATAAACAATATTGAAAATAGATTATACACCTTAGGCTTATTCCTCGATTTCAGAAAGGCCTTCGATACGATCCAACATGACATATTACTAATTAAGCTTCAAAGGTACGGCATACGTGGGGTTGCTTTGACTTTAATAAAAGACTACCTCCAAAATCGCATGCAGTATGTTTATATTAACAACAATTCTTCTAATACACTCAAAATAAAGTACGGTGTTCCGCAAGGGTCTATTTTGGGCCCCCTCTTATTTCTTCTTTATGTGAATGATATCACAAATATTTTGGGATCCCCTGAGCTTGTCATGTACGCAGACGACACTAACGCGTTTTTTGCTTCAACCTCTAAAGCGGCCTTAGAATCTATGACAAATAATTATCTGGACAATCTATCAGTGTGGCTTCAAAATAATAAATTACAACTAAACGTAAAAAAACAAAATATATAATTTTCACTCCCATTAATAGGTGCGACAACACTAAGGTGACAATATATTTCGAAAATAAAATTATAGAGGAGGTTACAGAACAAAAATTTCTTGGTGTATGGTTCAATCGGGAGTTAAGTTGGAACACGCACATAAATAAGCTGAGCTCTGAGCTATCCCGAGCCGTCGGATGTATTTATAAAATAAGAGATCTCATACCTTTGTGGCTAAAAAAGAATATATATTACGCTTTATTTTACTCCAAACTGTGTTATTGCATTTTAGTCTGGGGCACGACATCGGCAACCAATTATAATAGGTTGATCATCTTACAAAAAAAAATTCTACGACTATTTGAAAATTATAAAGGTAAGCCTCAAGATCTCCCAACTGAACCGCTATTCAGCAAATATGGCCTACTTAAAGTGAATCAAATTTATTATTTTAAATTGTTACAGATAATACACACAAAAACCCTCTTCGCAATTCCGCCAGAAAACACAACGTATCACACACTTAGACATAGAATCAGACGACCTCCAAAAATACGTACCAATTACGGAAAACAAACGACGAGCTTCCAAGTCGCCAAAATCTTGAATAATACGGAAGATCTAATAGATTTTAACTGCAATATACTCCAATTCAAAAAAGACTAAAGACACTTCTGGTGGGCAGTGACATTGTGTTCTGATATGTGTGTACTGTGTACTTATCAAATCATGTCCATAATTCGCTTTTGAATTGTTAAAACATGTTTCTGAAGAATTTTTTTATCATTGTTCGCTGACAAAATTATTGTGGGATAATTGATTGATCCTGTTTTTTTGTTTCTGAGTTGTATATGATTTTATAGCTTCTTTTCTCTATTTTTTGTGTTCAAAAATTTCTGTACCATACACTGCTGTGTTAGAACTGTAAAGGGGACAGAGACCTCGTCAGGCATCACGCCTTTAGTCTCTGCCCACCTCCCGGTCAATCGGAAAAAGAAAAAAAAATATGTGTGGCCAAGAGGTTCAATATCAATGTTGTCTGTTGATAGATTTTATTCGCTATAAATGCAGTTGCTCTACCTAGGTAGCTAGATAAATAATTAAAACATTTATACAGAACACCCGACGGAAAGCTAGAGGAAGTCTAATAAAATGAATTGTTATCGTCTTATGCGTTACTTCTCCTGTATAAAATTATTACGAATTAGTTTTAATGCTTAGACGTCGTTCAAACATATATAGAAATACCCTGCCGAATATTTTACAGAAAACAACTTCGGCGTACGCCGCGATTTGTTTTGTGACTACTTTGTTTCGTGCAGTTGGGATGATGTTGACGTAAGAAGAAATAGTAGCCAATACAATATTGGCTTTGTTCTCATTCTCGTTGAGTCGAAATATTTCTGTGATCTTTGCGTTCTTCGAAAAATAAATGCCTCAGAGATTTGTAGAACTTATCTTGAGTATTTAGTTTGTTTATGTTAATGTTTATCTTTTATCACGTGTGAACATCGGAAAAACTATTGCTGCAATGATAATCTCTTTGGGTATTCCCTATTGTTTCGTGGTCACTTACATTTTTGTTCTTAGTAGAGGTTATTTATTTTTATTATTTCTAGGCGCTGGTTTGATGTACACTCTGAAGGTAAATATTTTATAAACGCATTTGCTGCCTCTAAATGTGTACTGAGATGTGGGATAAGGGGCCAAAATACGTCTATTTTATTACTCCTTGTCATTTTTATTCCCGAACCTCCTTAATGCCAGTTGTCATGCTTTTCGTTTAGGTAAAGTTGCCTTTTGCAATTCCGAATAACTTCCAGCCAGTTTCCCTTCAGCTAATTCCAGCGAATTCCCCCTCAGTATCAGGGAAATACGTCACGGATCGCATTCGGGCGACTCATGTGCACTTCTCAACGATAACGTAAATGCCCCATAGGTAAGTGTTGGCTATCGCGCAATCTATCTTGCAACGTGCGTCCGGAGCGAAAACAATGAAATATGATGACCGAGCGCTGCTCTCGCTTCCGGGCGTTTGGCAGAATCACGACTTGATGCCGCAGTTTTAATTTTAAATCTAGGTGTATTACAAGGGGCACGGTATTATAGGCGAATTTCAAGCCTTGCATTTGAAGCTGAGAATATTTAATCTCTTTTTAAAGGCGGAGAGCCGACGAAAAGTTTAAGGACCGATTAAGGCTTGATAATTGATAATGCCCGGGCACAATAAAATGAAATGTCTATGGCGTGCAGACAAAAGTGGCATCGTTCTACGGTTCTGGTTCTTGTGGTGTTTGTTGACCCGACGTTTTTCTCACTGGTAGTAGAAAGGTTTCACGGATACAATAAACACATGAGCAACATCAAATTGGCTGTAGGTTGCCCCCTTATATTGCGGTAATTTAGAGTTATCTGAAAGCATATAGCCAATAAAAATCAGATTAAAAATTACAACATGCTACGATGCTGCACTTATTCATGTTGTATTCAAACTATAATGAAACGAAGTTGATACAAGGTATACAGCTTATACTAGCTGAACCAAAGCCAGTATTTTTCGCATCTTTTATGAGTTTCTCTTTAAAGGAGGAATGTTTCAGGAGATGCATATTACGCTTCAACAACACAGTGAGATCTATGCTATCTATGAACTTTTACACGGGTGAGAATCGTCGGAAAATATGATATTGGTTGCTGTTCTGTGCGAGAGCCCAGATAAATATATTATTCAAGGAGCCGAATTCGAGAACATTTTGTGTGAGATTGCTTGCGCCATGGACATACTCAAGCTCAGGCGGTGAATTGTTATATTTAAAAAAAACTGCTCTTATCTGCAGTTGTTTGGTCGTAGACAAATAAATTTAAATTAATTATAAAATACTATCTCAGTTTTTCATAAAGAGAGTTTCAATAATAACAGGAACAAAAGCTTCATTTGAAGAGCAAGTGTGAAATACGTGAGACGCATTCGGCTAGTGAAGTTTCGAAATTATAGATAAATATGAGCGCTTCTGGTTAGTTGCCCAATATACTCATGATGGCTTAGATACGCAATTGCTTGATGCCAATGCACCCAATCAAGCCAGAGGTAGAGGTTTTCGATGAGATTAATTCTTCAATAGTTGTCTTAATCCCTTACAAAAAGCTGTGTTGCTTTTCTGTTGAAAGGCTGTTGAATGATGCCGTCACAGTATATAAAACGTCAACATATTTTAATATGACTCTATTTAGCTTTGCTGTTGACTTCATGGAATATCAGCCCACTTTTCAATGGAAAGTCAATCGACTCTGTCACCCCTCTTAAATACTTTTTCTTTAGCTTTTGAATTGAAAAGCTGCAACCGTTAAAAAAAAAGCTTTACATCTCAGCAGCCGCGTTTAAATGAATGTGACTTACTAGCATCGAATCCAGTTTCGCATGCTATGCTGTCTTGTAAACGACATAATGCGCTAGGGAAGCGGATTGCATTCAAGTCGCTAAACGGAGGTGGTTCGAGACGGCGAACACACACTCATTCAGCCGAAGCAAATGGACATCGCATCGAATTTCGGAACGGGGAGGATTATGGGAAGGCGCTCGATACGGGAGCGAGTGTACAGATGAGAAGATGGCGGCGGCCATCTTCGTCGGCGGCGGCGGAGAGCGCTCCCGTGTGATCGCCCGCAGTTTTCTCCCACGAAGAAAGGAGAGCTTTTATTGGATTCATAAGTGAGCGTATTATAGCTGAGCTGCTCGTTGAGGGCGGTCCTTGTCCATGTCTTTCGAAGTACGACTTGCGCGTCGCAGGCAGCCCCTAGAGGCTCCAGCGCAAGCATGAACGACACCCAGAGCTCCGAACACTGAGTGGTACCGCAGAACGAGAAGCTCACCTTGGTGCCGTGTTTGCCTGCGCCGGAACCTTTCGGCGCTTTCGGCCTCGGAGCGGTGGTGGTTGGCGAGGCTTGGCGAGGCGAAGCGCGGTGGCGTCCTCAGAGCGGTTGGAAACGATCTCGCTCGCCAGGGCGTGCACACGAACGTCGCCTCTGATCCAGAGTGGCCCAGCGACCCAGCTCGGAGCCCCAAACTTTTGGGTTTTGAGGTTTCTTCCGTCTCGTAACTTCGTGCACAGCATCGAAGACAGCTGGCACGATCTTTAAACTGGTCAAAAGCGTCGAAGGGCTTCCACGTGCGAAGCACCGGAAAACGTAGTCAATTGGGGCGGCTGGTGCCGAAAACGCAGCGCTAACTTTGAGCTTTGACACGGCGTGGCGCCACCTTGGCGAAGGGCTTGGTACTGCGATGCGCTGAAGACGCATTTACGTAAACCCGGCCATAGCTTTTCATGCAACACAGTTTGGAAGGCTCACTACGACTTTTCACTCTGCTCCAGGTTGGATGCCGCAAAATAACGTAAAAAAGAAACGAAACTCGCTATATTTTTTGTTTTGTAATGATTATATATTATTATAATTTATTTTCTTTTAGGGTCCGTGGGGCATTATAGAAGGTGTTGTCAATCAAAGAAAAGTACAGTAAGGTCAAATATAACACTCATTTAGTTAGCTTGGAATATCCTTACAGTGTTTTAACGTCGTTACAGTATTTGAACGCACTGCATTCGTCCCAAAAGTACACAGAAGAAACGAACATAAACAGAAGCACCATGACGCAGTCAAACCCTGAATTACTGTCCCGTTGACTGCTCCTGAGGCTTAGATCGCTTACATGCCTTATATATAGGGTTGTTCGTTTTCGGGTTTTATATTTTTTTTAAATTCGGGGGTAAAAATCGGGCGCTATTTTTCAACCCTGTAATCGGGGAGAAATCGGGTTTTTAATGAAAACATTCCGAAATTCGGGTTTTTTCGGGTTAAATTTACAAATCTAATCAATAATTACATTCAATATTTTTACATAGGAGCGTATTACGAGCTCTTTAACGCTCACGCGTTAAAATTAGGGGTCTGTTTCAAGCTGGTAATCGGGGAGACATCAGGGTTTTCCAGCTCCGATTGCCGGCGGTTGCTTCAAGGGAAGCACTGCCCACGGAATTCTGCTTTCCCTCAGGTGTCAACAAAAACCCTGACCGTTCGAGGGACGGTCGTCTTCGATCAAATATTTTGCTATGGAATAAACCTGTTAAGTTTTCCCGATCTGTTTACGCGACTGACTGGCTCGGATGTTGTTCGTGAGAAAGGTTGGACGCCAGCGAAATGGCCATGCTACCCGAGAGATCCTTCTGGTCGTCGACACCTCGGCTGTCGAAGAGGGATTGATACTTTTGATAGTGCACTTTTCAAGCTGCGTGCAGCAGGGCCGAAGCTACGGGGCGTGCCGAGGCGGTTCCACCTGCACAGCGTGTGGACGGAAATGTCCCTCCGAGGCCCCTACGCCCATTGTCGCTTTTCCTCAGCCGGCCTCCGTAGATGTCACGGTGAGTTAGGCGCGCTCGTTGGGTGGTTGTTTGAGAGTCGTGTAGCGTCCACAGTGCTGCACGCAGCTTGCGAAGTGAACTATAGGTCACAGTTGTCCCGAGGTTGGGTAGCTAGCGTATGTGAACCGCAAACTCCGTGCGGCGTAAAAATAAATAGGTTGGTTATCTGGTTTTGGAATTCGGGGAGAAATCGGGTTTAACCCGATTCTCATGAAACATGTTCGGGGTGTAAAAATCGGGTAAAATCCGGTTTTTACCCGAAAACGAACAACCCTACTTTTTATATAGCCGTATATAAGGCAGGTATACGCTTACATAGGCTTCTATATATACGTAGGCTTATAATCTCCCCGTTATAGCGGGGAAATTCTTCCGCTAGATTTAGCAGGAAACTTTTCCGCTAGATTTTACGGGGAATTTTTTCCGCAAAATTTAGCGGGGAAATTTCACTCAATAATTTAGCGTGACATCACTCGTGACCCTCGTGACGTCACTCGTGATCCTCGTGACGGAGCACGTTTTGTCACTTTTTACATCATTATAGAAAACGTCCCATAATGCAACGCACGGTTACGCCGTCGGCGACGGCGACGCCGCTCAAGCCGGAAACAGGAGCCTAAGAGCTGCGCTCTAAAACAACCAAGAAGGCCTTCACTTTGGTACACCATTGTCAAAAAGCATTAAAAAAAAACACCAAGAAACGAACTAAGCAGCACATTGAACAAGTTAAGAGACATATAAGTTCTCATTTAATTCACTCTGATACAATGTAATTGATGACGAAAATTCAAGGTGAGGTGGAGTGGTGATGTTATACACTAAGTGAATCCGTGAAGGTGGTAAAGTGCTAGAGGGCGACTGGACATATAATGAAACAAAATGCCTGTGTGTCGTTTTAGGACGTGCGGTGTAAACAGGCCGACATCTGGGAAGCAGTCTCAAGTTTCTTTATTTGACAATCGTTTTAAATAGGAACACCCAGGGAAAGAAATATAGGAGAGGAGAAAAAAGGGCATGCCTCGTGCCGATAAAAGAATGATACAAAAAACTTCAGCCCTTAGCTTATCGCTGTGCGATGCATCCTTTTCTTCACAAAAACGCGTTAGTAACTAATACATGGAAATTTCAAATCACTTGATTAAAGTTGCTGTCATATTGCTGCCTCTGGGGAGGCCTTCATTTTCGACACAATATTCTTGGGGTAGAAACTGTAGAAGTGGGCTCCGGCATAGTTACTGGCCCTGCAGTGACCTGCTGCTGCACCGGGGAAGACGCTAACGGTGTTGCCGAGTCGGTGTCTCCCTCTGTAGACGTCGTACTCCGAAATGATAGACTTAAGGACTCGCTCGTCGGCAGCAGATGTTGCCTGTTTCGCCGAAGAACTTCGTTGTCTTTAGTTAACACTTTGTTCGACCTCGTGTGTGTCTGAGCCATTATCATCGCTTACTTAGACCGCACCTTCTTTTTTCGGACTACTTGGCCTTCTTGGAGTGTTTATAGTGGACATATGGAATAATCAGTCTGAGCGTGGTTCTTAACCGTAATTCCCGGCATGCTGGTGAAGTCAGGAAGGATTGACCTCAGTCGTCTTCCTTGCAGAAGTTCGCCTGGTGACCTTTCGTTTTTCCTAGGAACCGTTTCACCACTTGTACTACTTTTTCGGCTAGCCCATTGGATCAAGGGAACTCTGGAGTCGACGTGATGTGCCAGAAGTCGTACTTATTTGCGAAAAGGCTGAATTCTCGACTTGAGAGCTGGGGCCCGTCATCCGTGCAGACTTCTATCGGGATACTATATCTGGCGAATATGGTCCCCGGCTTTTCAACGACCATCACCAAGGTCGTGTCGTTGAGCTCCTCTACCTCTGGAAAATTCTAAAGTGCGTCATGCACGGACAGTACGACTTTCCCTCTTACTGGAACAGATCGACTCTCACTCTGTGGCAAGGAAAGTCCGGCGTGGGTCTTAAGATTAGCGGTTCAAACGGGTTGGCAATATGCACAGCGCTTGCATACGCCGCACTGTTGGACCAAACCAGCTGCTTCAGCATTCATGCACGGCCAAAATACGAATCTTCACGCCCTCGCTTTGCATTTTTTTCAGTTCTAAGTGACCTTGATGAATCCGCTGCAGTAGCTCGCGTCGCATGGCCGCGAGCACGATAACTGTGCACCACTGCAGCAAGGCACAATTGACAACCGAAAGCTCACACGCAAAGGCTTTAGCTATCCCTCTACGGTGTACGGTGGCAAAGATTCCGGCCTGCTCCATTTGAGACAGTTCGTCGCGCAACGGACCTTTCAGTGCCAGAGGCACATGTCGCGCCGCGTGGACGACAGGGATAGAATCTTAGCGAAGCACCCATTTGTATTGACGTTCGATGCATCCGGTGCCTTCAAAAAGGTCACCGAACTCCCTGCACTACTTGCTCCGAACTGTTTGCGGTCACAGAGTTGACGTTGCGTGAAATCAAGCCCAGTCGTTTCCTTGCCTGAAGACCGAGTAGCGCCTGCTGTCCTTTCTGTGACCACAAAGAACTTCGGCCAACAGTGTCGGCCGTCGAGGGACACTCGCTGGTTAATGACGCCTACGTGCTTGATTTCACCTCCACTGTAAGATCGCAGGATAGAGCCACTCCGCTCTAGGGTTGACTGGGAATGCATCTTCTTGTACACCGAGTAGGCCAGAAGGTTCGCTTGAGATCCAGTGTCCGCATTTATCACAGCTTCTGCACCGGCAATCTTCGCCTTGACAACCCAGTCCTGCTGGCTTCTTACGCTATCGACGTGAATGTTTAGTACATCGAAGTCATCTTCGTCGTCTTTCAACTCGCTGACTTGCATAGTCTCCCTACAACAGGCTGCGAGGTGACTTTTCTCCTGACACGCCCGACAGCTTTTACCATAGGCAAGATAGTGGCGTAGCTTGCGTTTTCTGCCGCACCTGGAGCACTTGATTTTTTTCTTGGTATATTTATTTTACGCTGGTTTCATACTTTCGGGATGAACGTGTTCCTCATTATGAGATCAAGCTTTCATTTTGAAAAGCTGCGGCTTCGGCGCCTTGCTGATGTCAATCACAAGTTGGTCACAAATCATGGACTCTGCCAGAGCCCGAAGTTGCACGACCGTGTTTGTGTCTTGACGTCTAGAATAAACTGTTCGAAAGATTCTCCTGCGGCTTGGCTCCGTTTCTGAATACATGTACCACTCGTAGACCTCATTCCTTTCAGCACCCCAGTATCTGTCAAACTTCTTAATAATGGTCGCATAATCTTCACTGCTCTCACATTCGATGAAGGTAAAATTCTTGAAGAGCTCGACCGCTTTTTCTCCTGCAGCGCTCAACAACAGTGCAGTCTTTGCCGCTGGCACTTAACGGCTTATCTTTCGGCGTTGGCGTAGTCAGGTATAGACCTTTCCAGCGGCAGTCTCGAACGAAGCGATTAACAGCGCGTCCCTGGCTTTGAGACGATACGTCACTGTTGCCCGACTGCGCTGAGCTGTGGGTTTTCTAGTCACTGGGCTGTGGCAGCCTGCATAGGCGCACTTCCGGACGCTGGTGGAAGCTAAATTGCCGCGTTCTATTTTTATATTTTGTTTTCTATGGCGAATAGAATTTCTCGGGTTTTTTAAGAATGCATTGTGCAATTTTTTGGGAACAAAAACGAAGAAATGAAAGCTGTTTTGGTGAGTCCTTGCGCGACAGAACAAAGGCGACTGGAACGTTTGTTTCATTTCATGTTGATCTTTTTACGGCATCGTACACTTAGCCGTGTCAATTTACAAAGGTCTTAGCCGTCGAAAATATTTGACCACACAGGATATTCGAACTGCATGGATAGTCCCCGCTCACAACAATGAAATTCAACGAGTCTCATCAATCGAACAACATATATTGTACGTACCCCACGGTGCCGCGTTATCCGAACAGGACTTGAGTAAAGGTCTCAAATAACACAGCTTGTCCAATATGCAGTGTCGACGATAGTCACTTCACGACAATCGGACGGAATCCGGCGTGTTTTGGGGCACATGTAGAAGAGGCTGCTTTTTCGCACAGCTTCAAAGCAAAGAAACGAACGTGTCCATTCCGTCCCCACACCCAGGACCCGACCCTATCAGCTATTTTTCGCGAAGACCCGGAACATAGCCGGGAAGGCTTCTTGGAGATTATCTCGACGGAAATAATCCCCCAAGAACGTCGAACTGCCCGCGTCGCGGGCTGCTTGACGTTCTCTCCTTCGTTTGTTTCCTGCGAAGGCCGAGCAGGCTACAGAGCCTGGTATTCCCTGGTTCTCACAGTGGAAGATAACACACAAAGGGTAAGCATCATAAACAGGCAAATAAAGTAAAAACTTCCAAGAAAAGCCGGCGAACTCTGAATGCACAGTGCAGGTGGGGAGTCACGCTGACCGGGTTTCCACAGCTCAGGCGGGTGGCAGAAATTTCTGGCTGATAGGGGTCGCTCGATTCGCAAAATGGCGGTGGCCAGAGCGCTTTTTTGGAAAGGTCTATAGCTCCAACTTCTGCTTGAATAGCGCCCAGTGTTTTTCAATATCACACTGTCAAGCGAAGTGGGTACGTTGGTTTCAGAAGATACATTTCTGCTGCTTGCTTTTGAAGACGTCGTCGATCACTGCGGCCACTTCTGGCACTCATGCATCCTTTACGACGTGTGCTGTAAACGGGCCGACATCTAGTGAAGCAATCTCAAGTTTCTTTATTTGACTATCGCTTTCAATGACGAAGAAAAATAGAAGAGGAGAAAGGATTGTCGCGTCTCGTGCCGATGAAAGGATGATACAAGAAACTTCAGCCCTTAGCTTATCGCAATGTTATACAGTCTAGTTACACGTAAAGGAACATGAATATTAACTTTTTCAAGAAGCTGCGCAGAATCAATTTCCCCATTTATAAGTTTATGCAAAAATACAAAGTCACAAAGAGTCCTTCAGGTTGTCAAAAGTGGAAGTGAAAATATGAGTAATATAGATGAATACTTATAACAAAATCGGCACTCAAAGAATATATCACATATTCAATTCGAATAACTTTTTTCTGAACATTTTCAATGTTCACAGCTCATGGAGAAGTAATTGCTGAAATTACACGGAATTAATACCAAGTGTGTAACCTGACCACTATCCCTAGAGATCGTATTTCAGGAATGTTAATGGTAGAAAATTATTTAACATTCAAAAGCAATCCCATCCTTCTCATAAATAAATGTAAGGGATCGCTCATGTAAATCATATTCTGAACAGGTTTTGGTGAAGAGTGTCCCGCATAAATATTATACAAGTTTATTCCACATTCGTGCGCATGTGAGCAAAGAATGCTGTAAAAATAGTAACCGGAAGAGCTTACATGATATTCGTTCTTGAAACTAGGAGCACCTACTTCCAAAAGATTTTTGTTAAAAAGAAAAACATTTTTCCACATACGTTCACCATCAAAATCTCGGTTTGACACCACTTTGATAGCTCCAGCCCAACCCGAAAGTATACACATTCCGAGTTGTCGGGTTTTGATCCTGACCTTTGATCCGGCGAAGGCGTATTGCCTCAAAGGCAGCGAGTAATACATCTCGGTTGCACGTCAAAATATCCCCAAGTGGTTTAAACATAAACATGGAGGAAGATACACAGAAAGGGGGACGGACAACGAAGACTTCCATAAAATTTTTAAACAATTCACCAGTCTTCCGCTATGGCGTGCTAAGACCCCTTTCGTAATTTTGGCCCGTAATGCCCTCATTTTTGCCTTTTTTGTCTATAGAGTATTTATCAAAGTACCCAAAAATATGACCAGAATTCCGGAGGCATTACGCTGTATCTGGTGGGCCATTGCTTTTGCATGTCTTTTTATAACCGGCAATGGGTAGCCCGCCTTTTAAAAGTTTCACTGCCAAGGACCAACCAAAGTACATCTGGAAATTGGCTGATACCTGTATGGATATTGCTTCCTGATCCTTTGGATGAAAAAAAGATCACTTGTTCTTCAACGAAGCGACAAATCTGCAAAAGGAGCGGAGTCATATCTTCATGATTATCTAATTGAGACGCCTTGCCCACACCCCCAAGATCGACGTAAAGTTCAAACCTAAAAATCCTGGCGTTTTCAATTACAGAGCGGCAAGGTCGGCAATGGGCGCATACGTACGCGTTTCCTATAGACCTTTCCAATAATTGCATTATGGGCGCTGCCATCTTTGTCTCCAGGGCTGTGGGACGCGTTCTGAGGGTGCGAACTAGCTCTCTCCCCCAAAATATGAGACGCCGTGCATGCGTCCTCAGTCCAGTGACTAAGCATTTTTCGCCTGGGTGATAAGTGCTGGAAAGGTCTTAGGCGCCGAGGATACGGGCCGACCGTGTTGGTAGGATGTTTCTGTGACAAGTAATGGTTCTGGTAGACGATCTTCCGCAAGTTTTCAGTGTGCTTCGGTTGCGTTTTTTGCAGTGTGCATAGATGAATCAGCAAAAAGTGTTAATTTAGAGAGTCCGACAATATCGGCATTAAAAGTAGAAAATAATATTTTGCTTCTGTCGAATACTCCCTCGCTAGAGCGCGTGTAACCTGAGCCCCTTAATGAGCTATTTGACACAAAATGTCGGCCATAGTTGGGCGTATAAAAAGTGAAAGCCATTTACAACTCCCTGTAACGCCGAATTAGAGCGCAGCTCTTGAGGAGGAGGAGGGAAGGATACTGAGGGGGGTCACGTGACCTCGGGGAGGGGGTCACGTGACCCCCCTCTCGCAGGTCACCGAAGGTACCCGAGGTCCTCCCGGAGGAGCCCGAGGTCCTCCTGAGGTCCTCCCGAAGAAACCCGAGGTCCTCCGAGGTCCTTGGGGGGGGGGGGGGGGGGCTCGTGGTTACGCCGACGCCGACGCCGCTCAAGTCGGAAACGGGCGCCTAAGAGCTGCACTCGAAAAAGTTAATTAACAACAATCACCAAAACGTGCAATTTTATGACGATGGGGGTGACAGGGAGGAAAAGAGAAAAACAGGTGCTTGAAAGGAACAAAAAGTACAGGCATGATTCTGCGGATCAAGTATGGTCCCACATTACCAGTGCCTCATATATACTTTCAGTGCCTGTTAGAAGGTCTAGTGGCCGTCGCTTCCACCGCTCGTAGCGAACGCGTGAGGGCGCCAGGTTAACAGTGTTGGTCATCATTAGCAGGCGTAAGATGTTGGATTTGGATTTCGATTTGGATTCTATGGCTTTCTCCCCTTGTATCAGCTGATCAAAAGATGATTCTAGATCCTAGCAAGTCGTCTCCCCAGCGACTTCCTAGGTTTCAGGTGTTTCTAACTGCTCGATTAGGGTTACGTAGTCGCGTCTGTATTATGAGCTGCGAGGAGGAAGAAACCGTTTATCGTTGGCAAGCGCTTCCACCTTTCTCCCGATTTTCTTTTTGCCACGCGACAATGCAATACATGCGCTCTTGCAACGCTCTTTACGGTTTCAGCTGTCCCTCTTCTAAATCTAAGCTTTCTAAGTACGCGCTCTGTCTACGTCGTCTGCTTCGGATGCCTCGATCCGTTTTGCGTTTGGCGCTTTTCGTTTGGTATCATCAGCCTGCGCTTCGCCGCAAAGATTTGTTAAAAAGACATACTGTTGCGAGTATGCACTGATGCAACTCGAATGAAAAAAGAGGTCTGCTGGGCAAGTTCCAGGTGACATTGATTTGAGACAAAAGTGGCTTGCTGCTACCCGACAAGAAAACTGGACATTGAACGCGACGTCGTGCTACACTAAGGTATGCAGTGAGCACGAAAATGCATGCCGTCTACTTCTTCGGAAATAGAGAAACTTTTAAATATGAAAGAGGCCAATCAGAGCGCCAGGATGTCCTCATGGTCACATGCTTTTCTGAATGCGCGTGTGGTACGGCGCTAGCATACCGGCCGTGTAATCGGAACAACCAGAACGGATATATGGATCCGTGGCATCTATTTATCTAGCCACCCCAACTACCTTGTTTTAGTGGAGCGACTATTGGCAAAACGTTGCAGTTTTGACGACAGGGCGGCTCATTGTTTTCCAACTCTTTAGGCGGGCACTGAAAGTATAGAGGAGGCACTAACATTACTAATCGCAAGAACCGGGAGCATTTCCGAATGCTTCCGGAATACAAAGTCCGGCAGGTTAACTACCGCAACCCTCCTCCTCCGCTCTCTTGTCGGGTTTTTCGAACAGGACACACGTTCTGCTTAACGCAAAAATAAAGCAAGCGCGCTTCTCCGAAAAAAAGAAAAAAGAAAACATGAACACCTGAGAAATTATTTCTCGCCCAACCAATATATTTCGGAGTTCAAGTGTTAGAACAAGAAACCTCTCAGTCAAGAGAGCCGGGGTCGCAACGGGCGGGTCCGCCGTTGAATGGCCGTCTGCCGCAGAGCGATTCTGCTAGCGAACCAGTTCGCCTAGAGTATCAATGATGGAACCAGTGTACTGCCTTTTTTTTTTGTTTGGCTGTCAACTCCTGATTACGCATAATATATTATTAGATTCATCCAGGGAAATGTAGAGTCAGACGATCGAGCCAAACATATATTAGAAGGCTCTTCATTGTGAATGCGGTGCGCGTATTAGGAAAAGTCAGGTCACGCACGGACGATGCATGTAGGCTTGCTGAAAGCTAAAAAAAAACGTAGAGTTAATGTTAAAAGAAAAAAATATTTCCATCAAAAGCTTCACGTTTACCGTTCTTCCGTTATCGGATATCGGCCCACCTAGATGACGAGAATATTTTATGGCACTTCCCTGTACACACTAAGGTAATCACACACAAGCGAGAAACGCCCTTGGATAATCGGTTGTCGTCACTCTGGCAAGAGGATATAAATATCATTGAAGTTTTTGATAAGGTGGTTGCGAACCGCATACCTGCAGACGTTCTTTTCGCGACGACTCCAAATGAATGCATTTCTTGCTTGAGGCGAGATTTGCGAGTCCCTCCCACTTTCTTTCTTTCTTTGTTAATCATATGATCTTAATTAGCCTAGCTACTCACCAGCAATGCTTGTATAAAATCTCGGGTGCAAAGCATATCGACGTCTTAACCCATCCTTTCTTAGATTTTGAGCTGTTCCTGACTAGTTTGTAATCTCCCCGTTTTCGAATCGCTACCAAGGCATCAACGGCCCATGAACAGAAACAAACAAATGAATCACTGAAAATAATTTGAGCTGATTTAATTTGGGTGCATAATTTTTTAAAAGAGTTGATGCTATAGTATATTGATACAATAATTAGCGAGTCAAATGATCAACCCTTTTAGAGCGCAGCTCTTAGGCGCCCGTTTCCGGCTTGAGCGGCGTCGCCGTCGCCGTCGGCGTAACCGCGCGGTGCATTATGGGACGCGTGACGTCACTGATGATGTCATCGGCATCCGCATCGTCATCGTCACTGATGACGTCATCGGCATCCGCATCGTCATCGTCATCATCACTGATGACGTCATCAGTGACGTCACTGATGACGTCCTCGTCATCGTCATCGTCACTGATGACGTCATCGGCATCGTCATCGTCACGTGACCCCCCTCGAGGTCACGTGGACCCCCCCAAGGTCACTTGACCCACCCCCGCAGTACCCTTCCCTCCTCCTTTTCAAGAGCTGCGTTCTAATTCGGCGTTACAGGGAGTTGTAAACGGCTTTCACTTTTTGTGTGGAGTTTACTCCAGCACAGTAAACAACAAAAACATAACGGCATATAAACGTAGTGATGTGCGAACATTTGCGTTTTGAATATAAATCGCAATGGGTATCCGAATTTTTCGGCTCGAATTCTTGTTACCTAGAATGTGTGTTTATTAACCAATTAGGCATATCTAATACTGCTGTAAAAAATTCGAGTTTATTGAAGACCGCTGTTGATAGGATGGCAAGGTCTTCAAAGGACTCGGCTGGATATACTCCATCCATACCTTGAGAGGTCGCGGCACACTAACCACAATATGAAGTTGTCTCTTCTCTTCTGGGAACGAAGCAGTGGTACAGGTGCTCTTTCGGCCCGCTCGCTGAAAACACACAAACAACGCACGCCGGCATTTGGATTAAAGCACCTTACGTCACCCAACTGCTGCTCTATCAAAACGGCCAAAAGAGAATGCCTGCACATGCTGTCATCGTTATTGGATCGCAGACCTGCCCCAAGAAGTAAACACGGACACGCTCAACGAGAAGTGCCGCCCAACGGCAAACGCGTGCGTCTTGGCACGAGTCTGTGTTAATCCTCTTCTATCAAATTCTCTTGTGAACAAAACGCATTCATAACCTGGCAAAAAAAGTGGCATTGTTTGTATCCTTATTAAGTAACTTGGTTATAGTGAATCCGTCCATATTCGTGCCCAAGTATTGGAACATAACTATTAACCGATCCCGATACTTTCAAATCCTTCATGTATTCAAATTAAAGAAAATTAACCCCGACTTTGAGCATTCATCTGATTTGATTACAAATATTGAACATTTTCAAAACTTAAAAACTGTTGACAATCGCTTACGCATTGTTGCCCAAGTGTGCAATATGGCTACCCTAAAACAGCGAGGGCGTCTAGTTCTTCTTTACTAAACATTTCATGTGTTACACCCACTTAAGTTTATACTGAATTGTCTTCGGTCTTTCTTTGAGCATCCGGAAAGGCGGTCGAGTTTGCTTCGTAAAGTTATGGCTAAAAAATTGGGTAGTCCAGTGTCAATCGTGCGACACGTCGTGGAGAAGTCATTCGGCCTCGGCGGGGCGTGCACTCAACGTGGGGTGCGTTAACAAACTCGTTTCTAACAAAAATAGACGTCGGACTATTTTGTTCCAAAAGCTTATGTTTCTTCTTTGTTCCGGAACGAGTAAATGTGCTCCTTCCGGCACGAGCTCTTCCCATTGACAGTGTTAAAACGGAATTTTCTTATCCCATATTTGATTTCACCCGAGAGCACGAGACGTGGGCATCGGGTACTAAAAGAAAATAGACAAATGGGATGCTAAACTCGTGAAACAAAACATTCTTTGCTTTCTGACGTAGCGAAAGGAGTGAGCAAAAGAACGCCGCAAAGTTTCCTCCTCTCTGCGGGCGCTCAACTTCGCAACTTTGGACGAAAAATCCCCCGCGATCCCTAGGCGGTACACGTGAGCAGGAGACAGCGCGGGGAGGCAAGCGTTCACGTTGCTCGCTGTGCGTTTTGTCTTTCGGCTCTGTAGCGCCGTTGGGCCAAAATTCGATCCCGTCATGCCTCGCTCAGAGGAGGAGCGAGAGCAGACAACAGAGTTCGTCTGCTATGATGAGGCATTCGCACAGCGGAACCGAAAGAAAAAGTCGATTTTCTGTTCGAAATCACGTCCCGCGGGCCACAAACACAAACGCGAGCTTGAAATATAGGCGTCTGATATTCCACAAAGAAAGGAATCAACGACCCGTGTTTTATTTGAAAATTTTGAGTCGCTATGTTTTCCGTACAGACGCTGAAACCTACCGGTGTGTAATGGAAGGCCCAGAACAAACACAGAGGCCGCCAAGATCTCATTTCATCCGTGTTCGGGTGAAAAGTGGAACATTTTGTCGACAATGATCCCACAGCAGAAACCTGTGACGCATTCACTCAGCGTCCGGGAAAGCTAACATGGAGACGTTGCCCGAGGCTTGAGCAAAGTCCTATTTGAACGGCATCTATATTGCCCCGTCGTATTTTGTTTGAGAAAGCTCTCGTTCTCAACGCCCTCACCAGGGAAATAAAAAGTCTTACGAAACGTATTGCTAGATATTCCATCGAACTAGATTTAAGCCGTATCCGTTCAGTGGTTCATTCATAATACCATGCATAAAACGGAAGCAAGCACGATGGTGACGATGGAGGATGGTAGGCTGTTCCAGTCGGAGATGGCTTGAGGAAGGAAAGACTGATTGAATGCGTTTGTGGAACCGGACACAGGTTTGATTGTGCAGGAGTTGTTAAGACGAGAAGATGTTCTGTCAGGACGTGGTAACAAAGAGTTCTTGAGGTCGGGGCAATGATAGTAGACTTTATGAAGAAGACAGAGGCGAGAGAGTTTTCTACGGAGCTGCAAAGAAGACAATGTTAGTTGACTTTTTAAAACGCGGATACACTGACAGAAAAATCGTAAGTGGACAAGATGAAACGAGCGGCTCGGTTTTGCACTGCTTCCAGGTGGTTGATGAGGTAGGCCTGATGGGGACTCCAGATGGAAGCTGCATATTCTAATTTCGGTTTTATGAACGTGTCATACACCATTTTGCGGACGAGTGGAGGAGCACTGCGCAGGTTACGTCGGATGAAGCCTAGAGTTCTCGATGAGTCAGCATGTATGGCTTCAATGTGGTTAGTCTATGAGAGGTCCGATGTTAGTCTTACACCAAGATATTTATACATTCAGACGGTTTCGATTAGGTCAGAGTCGAGGAAGTACTGATGAGATAGGATAGATTTCTTTCTGGTGAAGCGGATTAATTTACATTTGGATTTGTTTAGTGACATCAACCAGGTGTTGCACCATTGGTTAATTTTTAGAAGGTCATCTTGTAGCTGGTTGTGATCTTGCACACATGCTACTTTGTTATAGACTACGCAGTCGTCTGCGAAGAGGCGTATTTTAGAGGAAATGGTGGAAGGAAGGTCATTGATAAACTTTAAAAAAAAAGCAGAGGCCCGAAAACGGAACTTTGTGGAATACCAAATCAGACATTTGTTAAGGTGGACTCGTGATCACTGATGACCGTGAACTGTACGCGGGAGGAAAGGAAGTCGCGTATCCATGCAAACACTAAAGGATCAAGGTGGAGAGAGGACAGTTTGGAAAGGAGACGTTGATGGGGGACACGGTCGAAAGCTTTGGAGAAATCAAGAAAGACGGCGTCTGTCTGAGCATGACACTCGAGGTTAGTGTGTAGATCATGATTGAAGTCACAGAGCTGCGTCTCACAGGATAGTCCTTTTGGAATCCATGTTGATGCTTAAAGAAAAATTTGTTTGTTGTTAAGTGAGTCATGATGTGAGTAAAGTATGTGCTAAAGTAGTTTGGATGAGAGAGATGTTAAAGATATCGGACGATAGTTAGAGACAGTAGAGCGAATTCCCTGTTTAAAAACCGGGAGAACCTTGCCAATTTTCCAGTAATCATTTTTCGATTTATTACATGGAATGTTGAGAAAATGGCAAGAGAATACTGAAAAGGACAAGAGATGCCTATACAAACAAATCTACGAAACACGTGAAGCAAACAGGTTTTAGAGATATATTCACACATTATTTAGCAACAAACTACTTTATATAAAATGGCACGGAATATATCGAAATAATAATTAAAATATGGCAACCAACCAATTCCTTAATATGTAGGAGCCCTACGTTTCGAACCGACTTGGTTCTTCGTCAGGGGCGACTGTGGCCGTTGAGGAGCGGCGTTTTTGGGTCTTCTTTTTCTTCTCTCATGGATGTGGCGCATTTCTCGATCTTCTTCTTTCACGAATATGGCGAAGCCCGTTCACATACACTGTTGGTAAAGCACCAAGGCACCTATTTATGTTGCCTGGCGTCTTTTGAATGTCCCAGGACTCGATGAAAAGCCTATGTCGGTTGTTAGCCTCTGCGTCGATAATGCTGGTGTTGTCGAAATCAATCCGGTGGTCTTTGACTTCGCAAAGCTCAGCGACTGCGCTGCGCTCGTGGCCGAGCTTGCGAACGTTGTTTTTGTGTTGGCGTATTCTTTCAGAAAAGTTCTTTGTCTCGCCGATGTAAGTGGCTGGACAATCTGCACAAGGGATCTTATAAACCACGCCCTGCTTTTTTCTTTCGGAAGGCGATCTTTTGGGCGGTGCATGAGCAGACATGTACAAATTACTCAAAAAAGGTAGTTAAGTTAAGTTACTGAGTATCGATGACAAAAGTAATTTGAGTAGAGTAGAAATTACGCATTTGTAATAGTAATTGAGTAAACTACTAACTACTGTAAAAAAGTAGCGAGTTACTTTGAAGTTACTTTCGAAGTTACTTTTCATATATTTGGGGTAGCAAAATTACCGCAGTTTTGATCCGTAAAAAACCCTACGAGCCTAAAATAAATGCAGTCATTTTATGGCTTGCGTTTTCACCAAAATAGTTTATTCGCTCGCAGAAGCAATTGACTTTCAAAGTTCTTGATTGGAGAGTTTTCCCCAAGCTAAAAAGACGTTCTACCGACGCTCTGGATGGAACGGCAGCGTTGAATTTGAGAAACAGTCTGTGCGGGGTCGGGTAAGTGAGTGTCGGCACCTTAGGTGTCCATGACGAAACATGTGAGGTTTGCCTCGGCTAAATGGTCTTGTACAACAAACTCTCCTCCTTTTTTCTTTTTTCTTCGGCAAGTTGAGATTGCTATGACTGGCCCCTCTTTATTCCCCCGACGTTCGGAAAGTACGCTGAGCGAGTGCACCTGACCGTCAAGAGTTCGAATCTCGCGCCACGACGATTAGATAATCTGGACGACTGCAAGTCTTGTTGTAGTGCAAGTGCTACGCTACTGAAAAAAAAATTGTTTTGGTTTAACAGAAGATGAAACGAAGTATACTTCGCCGCTGACGCCGGGTCCACAAAATGATCTCCCAAGGGTCCGGCGACTACGGTATCTTGACACGCCTGACAAGTAAATTGTTTTCGACAAAGAGAAGGTCTCTCTGGCCTGGAACGTCGGAAGGACGCGAAGGATTACGTGAACAAGCATCGTCGCTCGTAGCAGGTGCAGCTGGAAGCGGGAACGTGCTCCCATGAACGGATTATCTGTGTCTGCGTTTGTGCGCGGGGGAGTCCGGCTTTGCAAAGGTGTGTGCGCTGACGACGAGGCGACCATGGGAACAGGCGCCCAGCTGCGAGGTCATTCCACTGGCGTCTCCCGTAGAACCCCCAAACCGCTTGAGGCAGAACTCACTAAAGACAGACAACATGAAAACAACAACACGCGGCGCCTGCGTGCATTACCGGATTAGGTCAATACCCGACCAAGGCTTGTTCAGCATCTCTTCCTGCGTTTCGTGCGCGTCGGTGTTATGTTTTGGCTACTTGTCGCCACCTTGCCCCAAGGACACCTGTGATGCAGTTTCTACGGCTGCCGAGTAAACGTTCTTGAGAACGGAATGTGAGGGTGGAAGTGGCCGAGTGGGCTAACGCGTCTCAGCTCGGAGCGTGGAGCGAAAGCCTGCGCTGGGAACCTCCTGGGTTCGACTCCCCACCGCCCCCGCCCGTTTCGATCTGGATGAGTTTCGTACCGGCACGCGTTTCTTGTGATCACCACTGGGTGATGCACGTTAAAAATCCCAGGTTAGCGGTTGTACCGCACTGGCTAAATTTCTCATCTACATGCTAAGAGACCGATTACCCGTTGAGGCGCATCTCCCCATCAAGGCTGTATAAACACAAAGAACAAACCAACCTTTAATGTGAGGGGTCCCCTTGTTCGGGAATGCCACTTCATCTGCCGGCGTCTTATTTATTTCTGCGATCAAACTTTCGTAATGAGCAAAATTAGCGCTAGATTTCGAAAGTAGTTAGTAATTTGAGTAGAAGTTACCCGAAAAACGTAGTTAAATTAAACTACTAATTACCCAAATAAATTGTGATTGAAAGTTACCAAGTTACTCGGAAAAGTAGTTAAACTACAGTAGTTTGAGTAGAGTAGTTGAACTACGTCCAAGTCTGTGCATGAGTAACCCAAGCGTGGATATCGGCTTGTGGGCCAAGCTGATTCCTTCTTTGGCTAGCACGCGTGCAAGCGCCTCGCTTGTTCCTTTCATGTAGGGTACGCAGATGCGCGATGTTGAGCGTGGCTGCGTACAGGCTTGTGGTTGCTGGTTTCTGTGATCTCGAGCTTGACGACGGACAACGCGTTGGATAAAGGTGCTCGTGTATCCGTTCTTTCTGAAATCAGCACAGACGAAATAAGCATTATTAAATTAATTTTAAGAATACATATAAACATATGCTTAGCCATTGTTGTACTTTTGTTAATATAGCAAAAACGCTGTTTATATTTCTAAACTTGGTAAAATTGCGCATCAATATTTATTAAAAAACAACACTCCATATTTTTTTTAACTCTCCATAACCGTTTGCAGTGACTTGAGCGACCATGTGATAAAAAAACCTTTGGTAACATATGATCTAAAAAGAGTAAAGCCACAACAAACCTTAACTCAAATTGAGCTAGCTTCTTATGGTTATATTTGCTTTGCCTCACGACGTCGCGTCCAGAGAGACATTTTCTTGAACCGACAAAGGTTGTACAGTGGTGCTCCCCTATCGTAGGGTGTAGAAAGTCGTGCTGTCTCTAATTTAGCTTTCTATTTGGGTTTAGTTTCGTTGCCTCCTAGTTGGTCGAAACGCGTCTAAATTTAGAGTTCTTTCGGAGGGCCGTAAAATGCTGCGCGCACCTTTCATCTTTGTATACTTGATGGATTTAATGGTTCGACACTCTGATCGCGGCGCAAGACTCAGGGTAAATCTCCCCACCTGGCCAAACATTTTTATCATTCCGGCACATTTTTTCTGATTCGGCTTCTGATTCGGCTTAATATTTGGTTTGTGCAGCAGGGCTTCTTGGTAGTGCTTGGGACTGGTGTATTTGGTGCCGGCCTATTAAGAAGGCAGACTCAAGATCATAGCTCGACTTCCTGCGAAGAATTAGACTCTTCCCGGACCACTTCACCGGCCGCTTCGCTCGGCTGGGGTTGGTGTCCTCGGGCGGCTTGGCGTGGCGCGGCGGCGCGAAGTTGCGGCGCGACTCTGGGGCAACCCCACTGCTTCTACTTCTGTCTATATCTTATACCCCCTTCCCCCTTCCCCCATAACAAAGGTGATATACCGAGCCACTGGCTCAGAAACACCTTACTTTGATTTCCTTGGTCTCAAAACTCTGACTGACTGACTGACTGATTTAAAGGTTTTCTATCATGCCCATTATAATTCAAGTCTAAGTAATTCATTCCAAATTATTCATTATAAAGTTGTTTACTAGAAGAAGTTATTCACCTAATTATATCGAACACTTCTCTATTCCAAAAGTTGCCCATTGAAAAGGACCCTTTTACATTAACTTTTTTTCTGAGAGATGAGTACTCGGCTTGAGTTGGAGCAGGTACAAGGCTGGGGCTCTAATATGAGCCAAAAATCGCTCGGGAGCCTTGTCACAACCTCTAGCCTTGTGCCTGCTCCACGAGGGGTAACTTTTGTGCACTACTACGCATCTGACGCGCCCGAATTCTTTCTAAAAATGACAGATTTAGTGGTCTTCGATGACTCGCACAGGAAATATCTGTATGGAGCCATGTCTATTTTCATGAATTAAAATGTTAATTAGACGTTTTTAGTTAATTAGCGGACTAATTAGCAAGCATCGCGCATTATTCGACGTCCCGAACCTCGAGTAAAGCGGTCTTGAGAAAATTATATTTTTACCTGGAGTACTTTAAGTTTACGAATTTTGTGGGTCTTCGCTGAAACGCTGATTCTGGGAACGTAGCCAGAATCGTTTCTGCGAAAACTACGCATCGCACAGAAAGAAAGTTGATGCCGTAGATGTCTGTGTCAAAAGTTTCATTAAGGAAAATTATTAGCGTTCAATTAATTGAGAAATAAATTAATTTTGGGTAATTGAATTCTTAATAATTGATTTTAAAGACATGGTTTCAATTAGAATCTTGATGGGCATCAACCAAATCTACTAAATCCACCCATGTTACAACGGTGTAAGACAGGCGCAGGCGAATATCTGCACGGGCAATCCCGCCCCCGAGGCTGAAACGTGCGATGTGTGTGCGCCGCGACGCATCGCAAGTAAGGGGTGAGTCTTCACGCTGGCACCGACGTCGACAGGGCAAACCTCGTGTGACAGTCCTGAGGCTTCCTTATCTAGCCTCTCCTACGTGCGATGCGTGGCGGCGCACGCACGTTGCGCATTTTAGACACGGGGGCCGGGATTGCCGGCACGGAGATGCGTTCCGATGAGAAACCGAAACCCAGTGATGCGTTTTCAAATTGAGCTGTTCTTCGGAACGCCGTAAAATGCTGCGCGTGCCTAATAGTATTGTAACATAGTGCGCCTCTTGTAATTTTAATGATTCTCAGCCATATCCTAACTGAAACCATGGCTTTAAAATCAATAAATGCCAATATAATTACTCAAAAATAATTGATAACCCAATTAGGTTTGAACGCTGATCATTTTTCATAACGGGCCATTTGAAACATACCCCTACGGCGTCAACCTAAATTATGCATCGCCCAGAAAAAGGTTGATGCCGTTGATGTCTCTGTCAAAGGGCCGATTAAGGCAAATTATTAGCTTTCCGTATAATTAGATAATATCATTATTTAAACAAATTATTTAGATATGTTAATAAAACGTCAAGAGTTCAGTCTGAATCACAAGATGCACGTCGTGTATCAAAAGAGCGAGAATGTCGGGCACTCTGAAAGAGTATAAATCAAAGCCTGCACTTAAATTTTAAAGACGCTCGAAAAAAAAAAGAAAAAGAAAGAAGATAGTTATGCCGCGAATTGTGGCGCAAATTGTAGGTAATGTTGTGCACAAATTTCAAGTAAGGTGACATTAAATACAAGATATTTAGAGATTAATATGGGGCATTAACCTGCAATTTTACAAGCTTTAAATCTTGAGGGACACCGAAACGCAAAAAAGATTTGAAAAGTATGGTTTCAATTTTTGCCTGAAAAACAACATTTAAAATGGTGAGTAGCGAGTCTTATTAACTAGTTAATGTATTGCGGCAGTTGCATTCTATCAAATATTCACCAGACCCTTAAGTTTCCCAGTAAGATGATATCTACTCATAAACCACTCAATTTTTTTTTATGAATTAGAACGTGCATTTTTCCCGGCCCCCTTCCATCGTATTATGCAAAAAAAAATCTACGTTTTCTTTTTTATTACTTAACTTTTTGAAGTACCTCGGTAAAATAATTGAACCAACTTTTACGCACTTGACCTGTACAGTGTGTTAATTTTTCATAAGCAGGATATCCTCAATATTGCACAGCAATTTATTCCGCGTTCAAAACAATTGGCTGATACCTTGATCACATGATAAAAATGCGCTACAAATTTAACATACAAATGCGTAATTGATTCTCCCTACTGCAAAGCTAGCTTCTTTTCAGCTTGCACTGGAAGTAGACGAGCTGTCGAAATTACTCTCGAATTCATACGGACATTCGTCCAATCAGACCGCTATCACCCAGAAATCTCTTTCTAGGAATCTCAATGGTACAAAATATTTAATATAAACAGCACTCACAGCCCTCGTATGAATATAAACGATGAATCTCTTCAGTAAATCACATTCTGACCAGGTTTTCATGACGTGAGTCGCGCATGAATCTTGAACAGATTTATGCCACGTTCGTGCACACGCGAGTAAACTGTGCTGCAAAATGAGACTCCGGTAGAGTTTATGTGCTTTTTCGCGAAAACAGGGGCACCTATTTACTAAGGACGTTTTCAAAAAATAAATTTTTTCCCAAATAAGTGTAGTATCCAGAAAGGAAAGAACTTAGGCGAGTTCCCTGTACACTGCAGAAAATAAAAGCGCCAAAATACACGAAGGACAAGTTGATGGACGACGTGTACTACAAAGCGCTCTGTGGTGTACGTCGTCCTTCTACTTGACCTTCGCATTTTTCGGGCGATTGTATTTTCTAGACGCTTATTACTGAATACTTTTCTGAGGCCACCTCAATGGCTCCAAGCCCACTCGTAGGTATAAATTCCGAGTAATCGGTTTGGAATCCAGGCTTGCGATCTGGTGAATTCTTATGCATAAAAGGCACCGAGTAATACATTCTTGTTAGACGTCAAAATATCCCCAACTGTCCTAAATTATCCGTCAGTCCTTCGCTGGGGCGTGCCAGATGCCCTTCGTTAATTTCTCACGTAAAGCCCCATTTTTATTTTTCATTTTACGATGAACTAAAGCGAACATGACCAGAATTCCCTAAGGAGTACGTAGTTTTCTGTTGGACAATGCTTTCGCTTGTGTTTGAGGACCCGCAATACGTAGTACCTACATTAAAAGTCTCACCGCAGAGGATCACCTACGGACCGTCCTAAAATTGACGAAGTCTGTATCGGCACGCCTTGCTGATCATTTGGATGAAGACAGATTACAATTTGTTCCTCAACGACATGAAAAATCTGTCAAAGCGATCGAGGTTCCATCTCCACGATTTTCTATTTAAAGTGCCTTGCCCAGACACTCACTATCGACTTGAGAGATAAAACATAAAAATCTTTCCGTTTTAAACTACTTCGCGAGCGGCAAGACATCGGCGATGGGCACATACGTACGTGTTCCTCTAGGCGCCGAATATACAGTCTGAGCGACCCGTCAGGGTGTGCCAAGACTGGTTTTGGTTCTAGTAGACTTTCTTCCGCATTGTTTTGAACGAGCATCTTTTGAATTCCTGCAGTTAGCGTAAAAAGCCAGTAAAATACGTTCATTCAAAACAATAACTCACTACAAATATTAAAATAAAACTAAAATTTAATTTCTGACCAATACGCGCTCTTATAACCAAGTCCTTCAACAAAAAGGGTGGTGTCATCAAGAAAACAGGAAAACACTGTCACTACGAAGGAACAAAAAGAACAGGCCTAACTCTGGCAAATCAAGTGCGGTAGCAGATTACTGATGGCATGAACCGGACGCATGGCGAAATTCTGGCTGGTTAAAATCCAGAACCACAGCTCTCATCGAGGGCACTTTCGAACAGAGCACGCTTTCTGCTAAGCACAGCGAAAAACAAAAAAATGGAGACACGTTTTTTACAAAACGTAAACGTTTCGACTTTGGGTACGTTTGCAGTGAGGCCACCAACCACGCTGCAACACTAACAGATGCAGAGCTTTCCTTTTCGACTCGTCGCAGTGGTCTCTTCCACTTCCTCGTTTTCGGGAGGCTGGAGACTACAAAAATAGCCGAGACCATGACTGACAGCCAGCGGTGTGTGTGAATGGCTGTTTCCACACCCAGGTACTGGGCACGCCCCAAAGCTTTCTCTAGAGGCGAAAGCAGAAGGCAGTTCCCTGCCCTCTCCCTCTCCTCTCCCCCTCCCCCCCCCCCCCGGTAGGAAAGCGGACCGGAAGCCCACAGGAAGCCTCCGCTTCCAGTCCAGCAAATGCCGTACAGAACAGAAAGTGTGTCCAGCTTGTATGGTCATTTACACCTCTGCGAAGGACACAAAGAACAAGAGGATGCAACTTCCGGCGAGCCGGAACTAGCAGCAAGACCACAGTGAGTAGAAATCTTCCTCCCCCAACCAAAAAATCTGGGAGGTCAGGTGTCGGAGTCGGGGTATGTAATCCCGCAGTCGAGAAAACCGGGGTCACATCGCATGGAGTTATATCGCATGGCCATCTGTCGGATTGCGATGCTGCCGGCGAACAGTTGGCCTAGAATATCAATGGCGGAGAAAGGGTATTCAGACGATCGCGCCAAACATCAATGCAAGGGCTGCGCAGACTAGGAAAAATCAAGTCACGCTCGGCCGAGGTACGCAGGCTTGCTGAAAGCTGAAGAACATTGCGGTAAAGTAATAAAAAATAATTTTTATTAATGAGCTTCACGTTTACCACTATTCCGTTGTTGGGTGTCGTCCAACCGAGATGACAATAATATATTATATCTCTTTTCTGTTCACACTAAGGTAATCACTTCACATACAAGCCAGTAAGGTCGTCCCACTCTGTAACGATTTGGGCGGAATTGAATTAGAAGAGTGTTAGCCATAAGCTTCACGTTTAGTGTGCACTTGTATTACGGGTCGTCGCCACTCTTGTCGGAAAAAAACATCTCATTGGGGTTTTGGATAAGGTGGTTGCAGGTCTCATACATGCAGACGCTTCTGCCTTTTTTATAAACGATTCCAAATAAATGTACCCTTTTTTGAAGCGACTCTTGAGTGTTTCTCCTACTAAATAAACTCTAATCTCTACACCTACGTAAGTGTTTGCTACTTTTCTTTTGCTCCTTTTTGACCATCCAGAAAAGCTGTCGGGTTTTCTTCGTAAGGTTCTGGATAAGAAACAATCCATGGCACAGCAGCCGCCTGAACCATGCACGCGCTGTTTGTCACTCGCCACACGCGCTGATCACCTGATATTTTAGTACAGCTGAAGGGTATTCAGTCAAAGGTACTGGGATCAACTTCTGTTTGGTACGAAGGCGAGAGATTGCAAAATAAAATGTCCGCAATTTAAAAATATACATAAGCTTAAGCGGCCAGGTCCCTGAAATTGGTTCTAAGGTCCACATTCGGTGATGTTGGCAGCCATTTGATCTCAATATTTTCAAGTCGGCTATACTATTCTCCACTGCCGCGCTTCCATTCAGTGACTGAGTTGTTTGGACCAGAGCAATTAGAGTTTCCCGCCAATCTTCGTGTACTTTCTCTAGATACGTGATATAGTTTTATTTTCTCTCTAAATACGAAATATATTTTTAGGACACTCCAACTGCCTTGCTGTCTTCCTCTTGGATGTCAGCTCTTAATCTCTCCAATGTAAGTGGTAAAAAAGGTAAACTTTCACAATATCCTTATTTTGTCTCTCCACAATATGGCAATAAACATAGTATATGTCTTTTTAATGGCACAGATCCTACACGAGATCTGCTGATAAAAAGAAACTAACGGTTTCTAATTGTTTTCTACAAATTCTGCTTCGACTTTGGCGCAGTTTGATTCTACGGGTCGCAAATAGGTTTTAAATTGCGACTCTTACTATTTCTAAAAGCTTTAAAATAATAGAGATGTATTTTAAACATAGGTATGTAATTTTTTAGTAATATAATATTTAATGCTCCAGTTGTAATTTTTTGCTAAAGTGATATTTAAATCTCCGTCCTTTACAGTTGAAGTTGTTAGTTCAATAGCGCATTTTCGATAGCTGTATCGGACAGAAATATATATTGTTGTGACGCAGACCAAAAGTGGTTTCTTTGTGATAAATATCGTTACATCTCTTCATCATAGCTGTTGGGAAAAATAATTTATTAGTAAAATTAAACGAACTTTTTGAGATTGAGAAGAGACAAGTCAGCTGTTATCAATAGACAATATAATTTACTAGATGATAATGCTTCTCAGGTTCGGGTCCTAACACAACCTGGAACTCATGATATTTTCGCCAGAGTTGATCACAAGGGGCCTTGTTCGTTGCAACCAGATCTCTGCAAAAAACAGAAGGACAAAAAATATTGCAGAAAATGCACGCTCTTGTGGAAAGTGAGGCTCGAAAACAGAACCAGACACCTGCACATTTTTGATGCTTGAACCTCGTTCATTATAGCGAGATTAAAAGATTTTTGCATTTCAAGTGCCAGAGATATAGTCGCCTTGTAGAAACCAGTTCAGCTTAACAATAAAACATACAATACATTCCTATGTAGAGGGCTATGAAATTAGAATATCAAGTTTGGGAGGCTTATAATAAAAAAGTACTATTAGAATTACATTGTTAATTCTAGCGTTGCGTGGTGTACCATGACGCCAGTGAACCTGTTTTACGTGACGAAGAATTGGAGGGGGGGGGAGCAAAATCATAGAACTGAACAGATTTGATTGCAATACCACTTGGTCATATTACATATTATTTTGGCATTTCCTCCTGTTCGATCACCGTCGTATTTCGTTCTGTCGCAAAATAAATCACTGCAAGACAAAGCAAAAAAGTTATGTCCTATATTAACAAAAACGTAGCAAGAATACGTTTTCGCTACTTTTTAGAGACAACATCGAAGCGGAAATGTGAAAACAAAAATGAAGTTACGTTCAGTAGGCATTTGTGTTTAGTAAATACCTCTTTAGTATTTCGTGAAAAATGTATTTTTATATCTCTTGTTTTTCTTCAAAACAATAGTTCGATGTTTTGTATGAACTAACTCTTTAAATCAACTTTGTATTGTTTCGTATGTTTACTTATATATAATGACGTCTACATCTCATCATTCTCGTGTTATACCCGTATGGGCCCGTAATGTTTAATATATTATGCTAATAAACTAAAGGGTAAGGAAATGCTGACATCATGCACGGAATAAAATGTTCTCCGCTGACGAAAGCGACGCTTTATTACGAAATCAGACAACCCGAATTTGATTGCAGTGGTTACCGTATTTATTACATAAAGAAAGACCTTTTTATTAACTAATGTGTGTGTCTACCGCAGAACCCACGGAGACCAAGCACTAATAATTACGAGAGAAGCCTGCGAATGTCGAAACAAAGATAACGTTTAAAATTTAAAATAGAATGCGGCCCACGCAGATCCCATTTCTACGTTCCGACGTTATCAGTGCCTCGTGACTCGCAGAGTCTCTTTCACAAATAGCAATGATTGGCTCTTCTTGAGCGTTGCACAGAAATACACAGGCAAACGCCGGTCATAAAAAAGGTCGACCTATTTCGAAACTAGTTCGGTATGTGGGCGCCTATTTGGAGCGCCAATAAGTTGGGTAATTTTAGCATTGCAAGTATTAGTTCGCATAGTTGTATGTGATGAGTGTAGACCTTGCAAATATAAAAATGAAATATTTTAGTTTTACACATTATTTACAATTGTAAGTATTATAATTTGACGCAGCTGTGCACTTTGCAGATGGTGCAGATGGCGCATTCGTTTAACGAAAGGCCGATTCTGCTGTCTCTTTAACCCAGATATAAGTGAGTGTGACTGCCTATAGTCATTTCCAGCACCTTAATATCGTGATGCATGGCATATAAAAGAACAATTACGCAGGTAAAGGTTTCCCGCAGGTCGCAGTTTGTTGGGTAAAATGAAGCTACGCACAAGATCTCAACTCTTTGTAGATGCTGTCTAAGTTTACCGCAATAATGACGTAAACACATAATAAACACATACATACTGCGTTAATCTTTGCGCAGTTATCCAGATTATCCAGACGCACCAAATATTTGACAACCATTGTATTGCCTTTTGAAATAAGCACGCTGGCTCTGCAGATAAAGTTATAACAAATTTCCTCCGTATTTAGATACCTGTCATGAACGCCCCTCGGAGTAAAGCGTTAAAGGTCAGAAAGTTTTTTTTGAGAATGTTTTCAGGTAAAACAGGAAATAAGTGGACAGACAGCGTCTCACAACACTTATTAAGACGCTGTCTCAATAACACTACGGATATTGAGACGATGTCCGTCCACTTACTTCTGCGCCTTCTAATGTGACTTCAAGTTTCCTTCCCAGTATCAAAGTTTAAACATCATAATTCAGATGCAGCATCTCGACCCCAATGACTACATTTTCGCCGGGACTTGTCGTCGCTATTCATTTGCGCCTTATGCCTCCCCACTGAGCGCCTCATTGAAGTTCGAGTGTTCGTAAACCTACCCTTATGTTATAGCACTCCAGAGATAGTTTAAGTCCCCACCGCAGTCGACGCTACAATCCAATGTAGTGAAGCAGGCAACGCTACAAATGCATCGTTACGGTGTTCGTCTTTTTTTTCCACGTTTTTATACATTTAACGAATGTATGCTTGTACTTCACGAATATTAACATACGATGCGCCGAGAAACCGAGGGCGGGGAGGAGACGAGACCCCGCCGTGACGTCAGAACGCCGAGCTCTGATTCGAAATATTAGTATATAGACCTAAAGCTGTGCGGAGCACAAGTTCGTCTGCTCCTTTCACGCGGGTTTGAATGATGTCAAAATGACGAACTCTTATTGGCTGATTGAAAAAAAAATGACGGGTAGACATTAAGGCAGCTAGCAGTGAGGCCTACCCACTATCCTTCCAATCAAAGCCAATCATAACTCAAGGTCGCTCTGACATCACCGCAACCCCTGTGCAAGAACCAGACGGCTTGCTCTCCGAAAAACTGCCGTTGTCTCCACTGCAGTCGTCGGACGCGTTAGAACGCTGAACGCCGGCGTTCGGCGTTTGGCTCTCAAATTCGAACGCGGTCGACGAGTGCAGTGGAGACAAAGGTAGCCAGCAAGCTTTAGGTGTGCCCACTAATAGTTCGAACAAGAGCTCGGCCTCCTGACGTCGCCGCGCGCTCTCGTCTCCTTCGCATCGTCGGTTTCACGGCGCGCAGCCATTGACGGAGTGTGGAGGGCAGGGAGTCTTTTGCGAACACCCCGCTTCCAGCACACGCTCCATGCCTTGCGCCGCGCTTTGGCTGCGCGCGCGAGTTTGCTGCACAATTTCTTTGAACCGATGTGTGCTCATCCTTGATGATCGAAAGTGTGGACAGAAGAGAAATAAATGCTTCTCAATTGATTCTCACTCTATGATTCACCAATGCATTAGAGTCAATCTGTTATTTTTGCAGTAGAGAAGGAATAATGAAGGCTAAGAATATTATAGCTGCAACATGCCCAAGTAGACGTGTCGGATAGTGCGGCTGCGATGGATTCAGTTCGGCGGACAGAGCCGTCATCGTTTGGAGGTCTCGCCTTTTAGAGCATTTGTGCAACTTAGGTATAATACCATTGTTTTTCCTAAGCGGAATTCGTTCACGTTAAACTCAATAAAGGACAGTTATGTTTTCACTTGTTTGACCCTACTCTCCACGCGAAAGTGACCAGGATCACAAGTGAAAAAATCACAAGTAATCGAAAGTGTCTCCCACACAAGTGAGGATGATGTAGATACGAAACTTGATGACAAGCTAGAATAATTATTTAAGAAGCGCTCAGAACATGTCTTCTAAATTCTAATGCAAATATTACTGGGAGTTGCTTTGTTGGTAGCACAGCAGAAAATTAAAAAAGATTTTTACGCGAAGTACTGAGCTCAACAAAACTTCTAAAATCTTGACAATTGAATACAGCTGCATTTTTTATGTAAGTGCCTTGACATATATCAGCCTAGAATTCAAAACGACCAGTCACCGTCTCGATTTCATTAATTGTTTGTGACAATATCTATGCCCCGAACATTGAGCCACATATAGCTTTTTCAGAAGGCCTCGTTGCTTGGTTGTTGTACTTGCTCTATCAAACCCATAGTGTCCAAAACCACTAAAATTAAATGACGGAACCGAAACTTACAACAACATAGGGGATACCGATGTATTTTCGAAATTTATGTTTTTGTTTTTTTACACTAAGGGTTTATTAAGACAAATCATATCTTACGTCACACTAATTTTTTCCTGCCTTTTAAAGCCCCTGATTTAGAAAAAAAAATTTACTTCACTTTTTACCTGAGAACTTTTTTTTTACTCGGGGTATAATTTATATTTAATTTTAGGGTGGTAAACTTCAGAAACTATATATTTTGGACGGGTATTTGAGATTGGTTAAACATCACTCATTGTATTTGTATATGAAAATTCCATAGATTTTGCAGAAGTGCAATTTAATTTGTAATTAAATACATTTTCTCTATTCACTCTGTATTTGAATTGTGATACATTTCTACAAGTGCTTTGCCCATCCATGACATGTATGTCTATTTATTCACGGCTGCAACGTCCTATATCTTTTCCGGGAACGAGATACCCTCACAAACTCTTAGGGATGAGTTCAAAATTGATAACTTTCGAGAAAGATATTGATTTAAGTTTTGGTGAAAGTTCCATCGAATTATGTATTTATAGATAAAATCTCACCGTTTCATTCTGCTCGCCTATCCAAATTTAAACGAGTGATACTTCCCATTCGATACCGGTCCAGTTGATTTTTATTATGTTTGTTAACGTTGCACACCTCACGGTGGTAAAAAAAATGAAACCCAATCAGGATGAACAAAATCAACAAGTGCTCAAAATTTGCATATTTAAAGGCAATAAAATCTAGGTCCATGTTTTTCTTGCATAATTCTGGTAAAATGAACCAAGCGAGATTCAGGATATTTCCTCTCTCATTCAAAACCAGTTTTTTTTACTGGTCCATTTTTTATGCAGTTTTATGGGATTCTGAGAAAGAATGAAATCAAGTGTCCCACTGTGTGTCAAGGTTAAGGCGCGATCTAATTATTCCACCAAAGTGCGTGCGGCCATATCAGCGTTCTTTTTTTTTCAGATTTGACCGGTTGAATTTTTTTTATTGAATAACGTCACTACCTTTGATAACGAATGTTTGATATATATAAAAGCTTGAGAACCGAGCTCACGCAGCAGTTAAATCACACCTTTCAGCTCTCGCTCCTCATCATCATGTTTGGAGTAAGTGTTCCGATTTTACATAAGTTTCACGCCAAATTCTTATATCATATGCTACCTTCGCTCAATTTAGCACTGGAAAAAATCATCATACGCATTAATTTTTGTTACTTCAACAATGTCTTAAAAACATTGTCATTTTAATAAGTGCAAGCCGCGGGTACTCACCACGCGCCTTCTTTAGTGATTGGTTCTTTCGGCATTTCTAACGGGAAATGCCTCAAACCTCCCTGTGTGTGAGGCAATAGTAAGATGCGCTACACTCGCAATGCCCAACCTTGTTTTTATGTACACTGTCAGTGAACATAAAGACATTATATCCGTCAGAAGAAAGTTTACAATCAGGAGCAGATACATCCGGTTATTTTTAAAATTATAAAAATTAACATCACTTTCAATTAAGGTAACTTTAAGCGTCTACTAATGCAATTCATAGAGATGTTCGTTTAGTAGAAAATTATTTCCAACATGTAAATATTTTGTCTTGAAAGCATAAAGTGTCAAGTTCGTCCGTACGAACGTAATTTTGTGAATTTTATCGTTATGTGTCATAGACAAGACCATCTTGTTGAAACTTCGACCTGCTGATAAAAAATTTTGTTTCTAGGCGGTACATGTCGTCTATACTATTGCCTTCGAAACTTTTACAGCGTAGTCGTTACGAACTCCGTTAGAATACCTACCCCACGACAAAACACGATCACGACGAGGCCTTAGTTTCATGGCCAACTAGATTCTTAAAAGCGGTGGTTGCCGCGATATTTCTGAAACTACCTAGGACCAAGATACTTCTGAAAGAAACCAAATGAACGTTACATTTTAAATATTATGTGTAGAGTAACCTGCATACTACCGCCAAGCGCTGGGTGTTCCTAAATGACGCCGCCTGGAAAGTTTAATCGACGTGAAGCGAGCAGTTCTTTTTGGAGACAAAATGATATGAAGATCGCCTAACCCCCTCCCCCACAGTGCGTTTCTTAGGCTTCTTTCGAGGTGTTTGATGTTGCGTTGCCAGGCGCCTACGTAAAGTAATCTTTAAAAAAATGTGTTGCTGCTTACATCGAGTTAGCGTAGCTGAGCCGGCTGCCTGCCGGTGTGTCACCGTTCTTTTTGTAATTTGCGATGGAAAGTTGGAAATGCAGCCAATCTCCAGAGCTTTCAAGAGTAACTGATGAACAGCAGAGAGAGGTCACCGTCTAGAAACTATTGGACAGCCGAGAGCCTCGAAAGAGCAGTGGTCTGGCAGTGGTCTGTTATGCAAGCGAAGCCGTCAACCATTCATCGGTGTAGTAAGATGTAAAGCATTTTTTATTGAGTTTGCAGGCCCAAATGTTTGCGATTAAATTTTTTCTCTTCCGTTTATTCATATTTTTAATCTTGACAATTTGCGTTCATACGCTTTCGTTTGCATTCAATATCCTCAAAGCGTTTCTTTTTAGCCATCTCCAAGCTGTTCGGTACCCCACATATAAGGAATTCAATTTTATTATTCGTCAGGCCAAGCGTCCACAATTTCATCTTCATTTAACTCCACCTGTCGTAAACAGTATTTTTATTTTTGGACACAGTAATTTGTCGTTTATTGGAAAGCGATTTTCCGTTCCTGTGCAGCGAACCAGCTAGCTGTTCAACGTAATAACGAGGAACTTCCTCGACTGTCAAGCCAGGTCAGCCAGTTAGGCGGGAAGATCCAAAAGTCGATATGTTATAAGCTTATGGCTATCTGCTTGAGAGTTGATTGAACGAAAAATACCACTTCGAACGCTCTTTCAAAATGCTGACATTTACCACGGCACAAGTTCCAAAATCCCCGTTCGCCATGTAGCGCCAAGGAAGCTCTCTTGACTTACTGTAGCAGCGGGAGCAGCGTCCACTGAATTGTCCACTAAAACTACGAGAAGGCACTTCATGCTCGCCGGGCTCAAGAAAATGTCGGCTCTTCGGGCAGCACGTCAGAGAAACGTCCATCTTGGCCCAAGTTTGTCCATCCTATGAAACTAACTTGGGTCTGAAATTGTTTCACTTCGAGGCCTTGGTTAGTGCCAAAGTACTTTTATTGCACTTTCTATTGCATATTGTTTTGCTTTGCCACATAAATGTCGAAATGTCAGACTTGAGCCAAAGCTACCACTTGGCCACCGAACAACCAGCACTCAACTCTAATTCTGGCACCTGTGTGTGTGTGTAGCTTAGGCTCAAATTTGCAAGGTGCAAACCGAACAGCCACACGTAGAAGTGGAATCTAGCTACCATTTCTTCGGGAACTGCGGCCCGAACAACCCGGTCACTACCGGACTACCAGGATGTAATGTCTAACTCTGGCAGTTGTTTTGACAATTTAGGGCGAAAGGCCAAATGATATCAAGTTTAGTTATTCCTTGGCTTTTGGGGATTTCGGGGAACGAACATCCCAGACAACAATCAAATTATGGCCCAAAAACTATTTATTCAGAAAATAAAATAATCGTCGGGCATTTGTTTTAAGTTTGCGATATGAAATTACCTACCTTAGAAAGCTCTTTACTTGTTTATTTGGTTACATAGAGTAGCCTGTTCATGTCGCACGGTGTAGAGAATACATCACATCACAGAAAAGTTGTTAAATGTGTTCACTAGATAGTACGGAATGAAAGAATTCTCTGCATTCAACAATGTGTTTACCGGAGAGCTCGCTGCACGAATAAAAACAACTTCCAACGTTCGTCACGGGCATAAAATGTTTAGTCTAAATCAAGTTGATATATAGCGGGATTTTAATAAACCAATTTCACATAAATAAAATTAAAGGTGACACAAAATGCGAAAACAGGACAGTGTTTTTTCCTGTCTTCGCCCTATATGTAGCTATCATATTACTCCAGTTTGTCGATTGAATTTCGCATACTTCAGTATGCATGGTAACTAAAGTCCAGATATGAAGTGACGAAACTGGACAAAAATAGAGCCGTAAACTCTAAATTCCCACACATGCTCAACCTCCACTCAAGTTAAAAACCCTAAAATATTTGCTTTAACAAACTGAGAACTAAACAATCCTACACAAAACATTTAGGAACTGTAAAACACTGCATGACATAAAATAGCAAGAACGTGTCTATTCTTATTTTACAAAAACAAACAATTATTCTAATAAAGCTACCTAACCTGCATTCATCAGGTAGATTTATTTTTATTTTTCATGATATATGATATATAAAAGAATCTAAACAACGTACATGTAGTCATCGGCATTGCTAGACCATATAAATAAAAAAGAAAGATATGGTACATGGCAAGGGGTAGAATGCTGGAACAACAATTCATTCAAACATTTTACACCTTTTCCAGTCCCGTTCCTGCACCCTTCTGGCTCTGGCCACCAGTGCTTTCTCTGGATACGTCAGAGTTGCCTTGGCTACGGCGGCCTCGGTTACGGCTACAGCGGCCTTGGCTACAGTCTGAGCTATGGCTACAGTAGCGGCCTTGGATTGGGATACGGCCTTGGCCATGGCTTTGGCTGCTCCGGACTGACCGGCTACAGTGTTGGTGCCCCAGTTAGGAGCTACGCCGTTGCTGCTCCAGCAGTTGCCCGCACTGTGTCCACTTACCACGTTGCTCCAGCTGTAGCCACCTACGCCGCTCCTGCTGTTGCCATCTACTGTGCTGCTCCAGCCGTTACAAAGGTCTCCACCGTCCACCATGCTCCAGCGGTCTCCTCTTACGCTATTGCTTCAGTTGCCACCTATGCGGCTGCCCCAGCCGTCACCAAGGTGTCCACTGTTCACCATGCTCAAGCAGTCACCTCCTACGCCGTCGCCCCAGTCGCCACCTACGCTGCTGCCCCAGCTGTCGCCAAGGTTGCCGCCACCTACCACGCCGCCCCTGCCGTTGCTACCTACCGCGCTGCCCTGGCTTTGGCCACCTACTCCCACGCTGCTCCAGTCTACGGATACGGCATTGGCTGCTTTGGCAACGGCGTCGGTAGGTACGGTTTCGGTCATGGTTTCGGCAGCTACGGCCTGAGCTACGGTTATGGTCTTGGCGGCTTCGCCGACTACACCGCCCTTCTCCCAAGAAGAAGTGTAAGTCTTGGATTTTTGTATTCATCATCTTCTAGAAGTGCATATTGATTATTATTAGGGCTGGACAATTGATCGATTAACCTTCTGATTAATCGATTAATGCCTTGATCACAATTAAGTGTTTTAACTAGTTAATTGATAAACATTTCACGAACCAATATAAAGTAAAAATTACATGCTTTTGCCACGCAGACGTGTAGGAGTACTCCTGTAAAAGGGGCGAACTTTAGGTGAAATTTTGACAATAAATATTATTTAGCGAGATTTGTAACTTGTAACGCCGCGCGATGTCCGTTTATAACAGCAGGGACAATTATGGACAACAAAAGGAGGTCGCTTTTGCCTAAATATATCAACGAACTTGTTTCTTTTATGCAGCTGAAGTAATAATCTGTGAGTGTGACTGCCTTTAAACTGTTCTCATTTCCATAGCGAGGTAAATTCATGAACATAAAGTTAGGGCGCAAACAAGCTGGTGAAGGCTTAACATTTTGGACAAAACCCCGAGACTGGGGGAAAAAGGACAACACAACACAAAGTGTCAAACACATCTGAAATTTATTAGACAGAATATCGTGGTTTTATAGTGTACAGGCGCCGCTGAAAACCAGAAGGAATGAAAAAGGGATAGGCTGAACTTCTTTTTCCCGAAAACACACTCAAGAGAAGGAGGACATTGACCAATAGCCACACCGGTACTGTTATAACTCAAACGAAAGGGGGAGGGGGAAGATCTCTTAACCCACCTCGGTGAGGTCCTGATAACATCACAAAAGAAAGGGCTGTAGGCTGGTGACCCATTAGG
>JAZHYW010015081.1:0-26375 GCA_037355805.1 Ixodes ricinus
CCTCACTGTTCTGCAATTCCTCAAATATGCAGACGCTATTGCTGATATTTTTCTTTTTTTATTATTCTGCGATATGATAAGTCGTTAGCACTTTCGAGCCTAGAACCTCTCCATATGTTGTCATCGTTTTGTTAGATTCGCGTTTTTTTTTTTACTTCGGCTTTGGGGATTTCTGCATCTGTGTTGCATTTATGATTACATGGTTTAAGAAATGGTACAGTTTTTGTTACATGTACACAACCCTCGCGAAACAAAAGATCTGTTATTAGCGTGCTGCGAAATATACGGCACAGCTCATTTCTGAGTAATACTTTTTTATTTGTAATTTCAGTTTATTAGGGGACATCGTGCGCAGAAAGAAGACGCGGTTATTTTTGCATTTTAGATTAGAGTGTGGGTTTTACGGCGTAAAACATAGCATCTTTATACCTCCCGTTTTCGGTTAACATTTGGGAAGGGCAGTTCATAGAACTTTTCTTGGCAATGCAGTGGAAAGGAGAAGAGCCCGCGCACAGCTTTATTCAGCGCTCAAAATGGGAGAGGGATCGCGGCTCTGTATCTTCCACTGCATTGTCAAGAAAAGTTGTCGCCGAGTGGCCCTCGTGCTGCTGTCCTGTTCACTCGGTATTGACAGCAGAGTAGACGCTATGCGTCTACTCTGCTGTCAATACCGAGACCGTCCTAAAATTGACGAAGTCTGTATCGGCACGCCTTGCTGATCATTTGGATGAAGACAGATTACAATTTGTTCTTCAACGACATGAAAAATCTGTCAAAGCGATCGAGGTTCCATCTCCACGATTTTCTATTTAAAGTGCCTTGCCCAGACACTCACTATCGACTTGAGAGATAAAACATAAAAATCTTTCCGTTTTAAACTACTTCGCGAGCGGCAAGACATCGGCGATGGGCACATACGTACGTGTCCTCTAGGCGCCGAATATACAGTCTGAGCGACCCGTCAGGGTGTGCCAAGACTGGTTTTGGTTCTAGTAGACTTTCTTCCGCATTGTTTTGAACGAGCATCTTTTGAATTCCTGCAGTTAGCGTAAAAATCCAGTAAAATACGTTCATTCAAAACAATAACTCACTACAAATATTAAAATAAAACTAAAATTTAATTTCTGACCAATACGCGCTCTTATAACCAAGTCCTTCAACAAAAAGGGTGGTGTCATCAAGAAAACAGGAAAACACTGTCACTACGAAGGAACAAAAAGAACAGGCCTAACTCGGCAAATCAAGTGCGGTAGCAGATTACTGATGGCATGAACCGGACGCATGGCGAAATTCTGGCTGGTTAAAATCCAGAACCACAGCTCTCATCGAGGGCACTTTCGAACAAAGCACGCTTTCTGCTAAGCACAGCGAAAACAAAAAAATGGAGACACGTTTTTTACAAAACGTAAACGTTTCGACTTTGGGTACGTTTGCAGTGAGGCCACCAACCACGCTGCAACACTAACAGATGCAGAGCTTTCCTTTTCGACTCGTCGCAGTGGTCTCTTCCACTTCCTCGTTTTCGGGAGGCTGGAGACTACAAAAATAGCCGAGACCATGACTGACAGCCAGCGGTGTGTGTGAATGGCTGTTTCCACACCCAGGTACTGGGCACGCCCCAAAGCTTTCTCTAGAGGCGAAAGCAGAAGGCAGTTCCCTGCCCTCTCCCTCTCCTCTCCCCCCCCCCCCCCCCCCCCGGTAGGAAAGCGGACCGGAAGCCCACAGGAAGCCTCCGCTTCCAGTCCAGCAAATGCCGTACAGAACAGAAAGTGTGTCCAGCTTGTATGGTCATTTACACCTCTGCGAAGGACACAAAGAACAAGAGGATGCAACTTCCGGCGAGCCGGAACTAGCAGCAAGACCACAGTGAGTAGAAATCTTCCTCCCCCAACCAAAAAATCTGGGAGGTCAGGTGTCGGAGTCGGGGTATGTAATCCCGCAGTCGAGAAAACCGGGGTCACATCGCATGGAGTTATATCGCATGGCCATCTGTCGGATTGCGATGCTGCCGGCGAACAGTTGGCATAGAATATCAATGGCGGAGAAAGGGTATTCAGACGATCGCGCCAAACATCAATGCAAGGGCTGCGCAGACTAGGAAAAATCAAGTCACGCTCGGCCGAGGTACGCAGGCTTGCTGAAAGCTGAAGAACATTGCGGTAAAGTAATAAAAAATAATTTTTATTAATGAGCTTCACGTTTACCACTATTCCGTTGTTGGGTGTCGTCCAACCGAGATGACAATAATATATTATATCTCTTTTCTGTTCCCACTAAGGTAATCACTTCACATACAAGCCAGTAAGGTCGTCCCACTCTGTAACGATTTGGGCGGAATTGAATTAGAAGAGTGTTAGCCATAAGCTTCACGTTTAGTGTGCACTTGTATTACGGGTCGTCGCCACTCTTGTCGGAAAAAAACATCTCATTGGGGTTTTGGATAAGGTGGTTGCAGGTCTCATACATGCAGACGCTTCTGCCTTTTTTATAAACGATTCCAAATAAATGTACCCTTTTTTGAAGCGACTCTTGAGTGTTTCTCCTACTAAATAAACTCTAATCTCTACACCTACGTAAGTGTTTGCTACTTTTCTTTTGCTCCTTTTTGACCATCCAGAAAAGCTGTCGGGTTTTCTTCGTAAGGTTCTGGATAAGAAACAATCCATGGCACAGCAGCCGCCTGAACCATGCACGCGCTGTTTGTCACTCGCCACACGCGCTGATCACCTGATATTTTAGTACAGCTGAAGGGTATTCAGTCAAAGGTACTGGGATCAACTTCTGTTTGGTACGAAGGCGAGAGATTGCAAAATAAAATGTCCGCAATTTAAAAATATACATAAGCTTAAGCGGCCATGTCCCTGAAATTGGTTCTAAGGTCCACATTCGGTGATGTTGGCAGCCATTTGATCTCAATATTTTCAAGTCGGCTATACTATTCTCCACTGCCGCGCTTCCATTCAGTGACTGAGTTGTTTGGACCAGAGCAATTAGAGTTTCCCGCCAATCTTCGTGTACTTTCTCTAGATACGTGATATAGTTTTATTTCTCTCTCTAAATACGAAATATATTTTTAGGACACTCCAACTGCCTTGCTGTCTTCCTCTTGGATGTCAGCTCTTAATCTCTCCAATGTAAGTGGTAAAAAAGGTAAACTTTCACAATATCCTTATTTTGTCTCTCCACAATATGGCAATAAACATAGTATATGTCTTTTTAATGGCACAGATCCTACACGAGATCTGCTGATAAAAAGAAACTAACGGTTTCTAATTGTTTTCTACAAATTCTGCTTCGACTTTGGCGCAGTTTGATTCTACGGGTCGCAAATAGGTTTTAAATTGCGACTCTTACTATTTCTAAAAGCTTTAAAATAATAGAGATGTATTTTAAACATAGGTATGTAATTTTTTAGTAATATAATATTTAATGCTCCAGTTGTAATTTTTTGCTAAAGTGATATTTAAATCTCCGTCCTTTACAGTTGAAGTTGTTAGTTCAATAGCGCATTTTCGATAGCTGTATCGGACAGAAATATATATTGTTGTGACGCAGACCAAAAGTGGTTTCTTTGTGATAAATATCGTTACATCTCTTCATATAGCTGTTGGGAAAAATAATTTATTAGTAAAATTAAACGAACTTTTTGAGATTGAGAAGAGACAAGTCAGCTGTTATCAATAGACAATATAATTTACTAGATGATAATGCTTCTCAGGTTCGGGTCCTAACACAACCTGGAACTCATGATATTTTCGCCAGAGTTGATCACAAGGGGCCTTGTTCGTTGCAACCAGATCTCTGAAAAAAACAGAAGGACAAAAATATTGCAGAAAATGCACGCTCTTGTGGAAAGTGAGGCTCGAAAACAGAACCAGACACCTGCACATTTTTGATGCTTGAACCTCGTTCATTATAGCGAGATTAAAAGATTTTTGCATTTCAAGTGCCAGAGATATAGTCGCCTGTAGAAACCAGTTCAGCTTAACAATAAAACATACAATACATTCCTATGTAGAGGGCTATGAAATTAGAATATCAAGTTTGGGAGGCTTATAATAAAAAAGTACTATTAGAATTACATTGTTAATTCTAGCGTTGCGTGGTGTACCATGACGCCAGTGAACCTGTTTTACGTGACGAAGAATTGGAGGGGGGGGGAGCAAAATCATAGAACTGAACAGATTTGATTGCAATACCACTTGGTCATATTACATATTATTTTGGCATTTCCTCCTGTTCGATCACCGTCGTATTTCGTTCTGTCGCAAAATAAATCACTGCAAGACAAAGCAAAAAAGTTATGTCCTATATTAACAAAAACGTAGCAAGAATACGTTTTCGCTACTTTTTAGAGACAACATCGAAGCGGAAATGTGAAAACAAAAATGAAGTTACGTTCAGTAGGCATTTGTGTTTAGTAAATACCTCTTTAGTATTTCGCGAAAAATGTATTTTTATATCTCTTGTTTTTCTTCAAAACAATAGTTCGATGTTTTGTATGAACTAACTCTTTAAATCAACTTTGTATTGTTTCGTATGTTTACTTATATATAATGACGTCTACATCTCATCATTCTCGTGTTATACCCGTATGGGCCCGTAATGTTTAATATATTATGCTAATAAACTAAAGGGTAAGGAAATGCTGACATCATGCACGGAATAAAATGTTCTCCGCTGACGAAAGCGACGCTTTATTACGAAATCAGACAACCCGAATTTGATTGCAGTGGTTACCGTATTTATTACATAAAGAAAGACCTTTTTATTAACTAATGTGTGTGTCTACCGCAGAACCCACGGAGACCAAGCACTAATAATTACGAGAGAAGCCTGCGAATGTCGAAACAAAGATAACGTTTAAAATTTAAAATAGAATGCGGCCCACGCAGATCCCATTTCTACGTTCCGACGTTATCAGTGCCTCGTGACTCGCAGAGTCTCTTTCACAAATAGCAATGATTGGCTCTTCTTGAGCGTTGCACAGAAATACACAGGCAAACGCCGGTCATAAAAAAGGTCGACCTATTTCGAAACTAGTTCGGTATGTGGGCGCCTATTTGGAGCGCCAATAAGTTGGGTAATTTTAGCATTGCAAGTATTAGTTCGCATAGTTGTATGTGATGAGTGTAGACCTTGCAAATATAAAAATGAAATATTTTAGTTTTACACATTATTTACAATTGTAAGTATTATAATTTGACGCAGCTGTGCACTTTGCAGATGGTGCAGATGGCGCATTCGTTTAACGAAAGGCCGATTCTGCTGTCTCTTTAACCCAGATATAAGTGAGTGTGACTGCCTATAGTCATTTCCAGCACCTTAATATCGTGATGCATGGCATATAAAAGAACAATTACGCAGGTAAAGGTTTCCCGCAGGTCGCAGTTTGTTGGGTAAAATGAAGCTACGCACAAGATCTCAACTCTTTGTAGATGCTGTCTAAGTTTACCGCAATAATGACGTAAACACATAATAAACACATACATACTGCGTTAATCTTTGCGCAGTTATCCAGATTATCCAGACGCACCAAATATTTGACAACCATTGTATTGCCTTTTGAAATAAGCACGCTGGCTCTGCAGATAAAGTTATAACAAATTTCCTCCGTATTTAGATACCTGTCATGAACGCCCCTCGGAGTAAAGCGTTAAAGGTCAGAAAGTTTTTTTTGAGAATGTTTTCAGGTAAAACAGGAAATAAGTGGACAGACAGCGTCTCACAACACTTATTAAGACGCTGTCTCAATAACACTACGGATATTGAGACGATGTCCGTCCACTTACTTCTGCGCCTTCTAATGTGACTTCAAGTTTCCTTCCCAGTATCAAAGTTTAAACATCATAATTCAGATGCAGCATCTCGACCCCAATGACTACATTTTCGCCGGGACTTGTCGTCGCTATTCATTTGCGCCTTATGCCTCCCCACTGAGCGCCTCATTGAAGTTCGAGTGTTCGTAAACCTACCCTTATGTTATAGCACTCCAGAGATAGTTTAAGTCCCCACCGCAGTCGACGCTACAATCCAATGTAGTGAAGCAGGCAACGCTACAAATGCATCGTTACGGTGTTCGTCTTTTTTTTCCACGTTTTTATACATTTAACGAATGTATGCTTGTACTTCACGAATATTAACATACGATGCGCCGAGAAACCGAGGGCGGGGAGGAGACGAGACCCCGCCGTGACGTCAGAACGCCGAGCTCTGATTCGAAATATTAGTATATAGACCTAAAGCTGTGCGGAGCACAAGTTCGTCTGCTCCTTTCACGCGGGTTTGAATGATGTCAAAATGACGAACTCTTATTGGCTGATTGAAAAAAAAATGACGGGTAGACATTAAGGCAGCTAGCAGTGAGGCCTACCCACTATCCTTCCAATCAAAGCCAATCATAACTCAAGGTCGCTCTGACATCACCGCAACCCCTGTGCAAGAACCAGACGGCTTGCTCTCCGAAAAACTGCCGTTGTCTCCACTGCAGTCGTCGGACGCGTTAGAACGCTGAACGCCGGCGTTCGGCGTTTGGCTCTCAAATTCGAACGCGGTCGACGAGTGCAGTGGAGACAAAGGTAGCCAGCAAGCTTTAGGTGTGCCCACTAATAGTTCGAACAAGAGCTCGGCCTCCTGACGTCGCCGCGCGCTCTCGTCTCCTTCGCATCGTCGGTTTCACGGCGCGCAGCCATTGACGGAGTGTGGAGGGCAGGGAGTCTTTTGCGAACACCCCGCTTCCAGCACACGCTCCATGCCTTGCGCCGCGCTTTGGCTGCGCGCGCGAGTTTGCTGCACAATTTCTTTGAACCGATGTGTGCTCATCCTTGATGATCGAAAGTGTGGACAGAAGAGAAATAAATGCTTCTCAATTGATTCTCACTCTATGATTCACCAATGCATTAGAGTCAATCTGTTATTTTTGCAGTAGAGAAGGAATAATGAAGGCTAAGAATATTATAGCTGCAACATGCCCAAGTAGACGTGTCGGATAGTGCGGCTGCGATGGATTCAGTTCGGCGGACAGAGCCGTCATCGTTTGGAGGTCTCGCCTTTTAGAGCATTTGTGCAACTTAGGTATAATACCATTGTTTTTCCTAAGCGGAATTCGTTCACGTTAAACTCAATAAAGGACAGTTATGTTTTCACTTGTTTGACCCTACTCTCCACGCGAAAGTGACCAGGATCACAAGTGAAAAAATCACAAGTAATCGAAAGTGTCTCCCACACAAGTGAGGATGATGTAGATACGAAACTTGATGACAAGCTAGAATAATTATTTAAGAAGCGCTCAGAACATGTCTTCTAAATTCTAATGCAAATATTACTGGGAGTTGCTTTGTTGGTAGCACAGCAGAAAATTAAAAAAGATTTTTACGCGAAGTACTGAGCTCAACAAAACTTCTAAAATCTTGACAATTGAATACAGCTGCATTTTTTATGTAAGTGCCTTGACATATATCAGCCTAGAATTCAAAACGACCAGTCACCGTCTCGATTTCATTAATTGTTTGTGACAATATCTATGCCCCGAACATTGAGCCACATATAGCTTTTTCAGAAGGCCTCGTTGCTTGGTTGTTGTACTTGCTCTATCAAACCCATAGTGTCCAAAACCACTAAAATTAAAATGACGGAACCGAAACTTACAACAACATAGGGGATACCGATGTATTTTCGAAATTTATGTTTTTGTTTTTTTACACTAAGGGTTTATTAAGACAAATCATATCTTACGTCACACTAATTTTTTCCTGCCTTTTAAAGCCCCTGATTTAGAAAAAAAAATTACTTCACTTTTTACCTGAGAACTTTTTTTTTACTCGGGGTATAATTTATATTTAATTTTAGGGTGGTAAACTTCAGAAACTATATATTTTGGACGGGTATTTGAGATTGGTTAAACATCACTCATTGTATTTGTATATGAAAATTCCATAGATTTTGCAGAAGTGCAATTTAATTTGTAATTAAATACATTTTCTCTATTCACTCTGTATTTGAATTGTGATACATTTCTACAAGTGCTTTGCCCATCCATGACATGTATGTCTATTTATTCACGGCTGCAACGTCCTATATCTTTTCCGGGAACGAGATACCCTCACAAACTCTTAGGGATGAGTTCAAAATTGATAACTTTCGAGAAAGATATTGATTTAAGTTTTGGTGAAAGTTCCATCGAATTATGTATTTATAGATAAAATCTCACCGTTTCATTCTGCTCGCCTATCCAAATTTAAACGAGTGATACTTCCCATTCGATACCGGTCCAGTTGATTTTTATTATGTTTGTTAACGTTGCACACCTCACGGTGGTAAAAAAAAATGAAACCCAATCAGGATGAACAAAATCAACAAGTGCTCAAAATTTGCATATTTAAAGGCAATAAAATCTAGGTCCATGTTTTTCTTGCATAATTCTGGTAAAATGAACCAAGCGAGATTCAGGATATTTCCTCTCTCATTCAAAACCAGTTTTTTTTACTGGTCCATTTTTTATGCAGTTTTATGGGATTCTGAGAAAGAATGAAATCAAGTGTCCCACTGTGTGTCAAGGTTAAGGCGCGATCTAATTATTCCACCAAAGTGCGTGCGGCCATATCAGCGTTCTTTTTTTTTCAGATTTGACCGGTTGAATTTTTTTTTATTGAATAACGTCACTACCTTTGATAACGAATGTTTGATATATATAAAAGCTTGAGAACCGAGCTCACGCAGCAGTTAAATCACACCTTTCAGCTCTCGCTCCTCATCATCATGTTTGGAGTAAGTGTTCCGATTTTACATAAGTTTCACGCCAAATTCTTATATCATATGCTACCTTCGCTCAATTTAGCACTGGAAAAAATCATCATACGCATTAATTTTTGTTACTTCAACAATGTCTTAAAAACATTGTCATTTTAATAAGTGCAAGCCGCGGGTACTCACCACGCGCCTTCTTTAGTGATTGGTTCTTTCGGCATTTCTAACGGGAAATGCCTCAAACCTCCCTGTGTGTGAGGCAATAGTAAGATGCGCTACACTCGCAATGCCCAACCTTGTTTTTATGTACACTGTCAGTGAACATAAAGACATTATATCCGTCAGAAGAAAGTTTACAATCAGGAGCAGATACATCCGGTTATTTTTAAAATTATAAAAATTAACATCACTTTCAATTAAGGTAACTTTAAGCGTCTACTAATGCAATTCATAGAGATGTTCGTTTAGTAGAAAATTATTTCCAACATGTAAATATTTTGTCTTGAAAGCATAAAGTGTCAAGTTCGTCCGTACGAACGTAATTTTGTGAATTTTATCGTTATGTGTCATAGACAAGACCATCTTGTTGAAACTTCGACCTGCTGATAAAAAATTTTGTTTCTAGGCGGTACATGTCGTCTATACTATTGCCTTCGAAACTTTTACAGCGTAGTCGTTACGAACTCCGTTAGAATACCTACCCCACGACAAAACACGATCACGACGAGGCCTCAGTTTCATGGCCAACTAGATTCTTAAAAGCGGTGGTTGCCGCGATATTTCTGAAACTACCTAGGACCAAGATACTTCTGAAAGAAACCAAATGAACGTTACATTTTAAATATTATGTGTAGAGTAACCTGCATACTACCGCCAAGCGCTGGGTGTTCCTAAATGACGCCGCCTGGAAAGTTTAATCGACGTGAAGCGAGCAGTTCTTTTTGGAGACAAAATGATATGAAGATCGCCTAACCCCCTCCCCCACAGTGCGTTTCTTAGGCTTCTTTCGAGGTGTTTGATGTTGCGTTGCCAGGCGCCTACGTAAAGTAATCTTTAAAAAATGTGTTGCTGCTTACATCGAGTTAGCGTAGCTGAGCCGGCTGCCTGCCGGTGTGTCACCGTTCTTTTTGTAATTTGCGATGGAAAGTTGGAAATGCAGCCAATCTCCAGAGCTTTCAAGAGTAACTGATGAACAGCAGAGAGAGGTCACCGTCTAGAAACTATTGGACAGCCGAGAGCCTCGAAAGAGCAGTGGTCTGGCAGTGGTCTGTTATGCAAGCGAAGCCGTCAACCATTCATCGGTGTAGTAAGATGTAAAGCATTTTTTATTGAGTTTGCAGGCCCAAATGTTTGCGATTAAATTTTTTCTCTTCCGTTTATTCATATTTTTAATCTTGACAATTTGCGTTCATACGCTTTCGTTTGCATTCAATATCCTCAAAGCGTTTCTTTTTAGCCATCTCCAAGCTGTTCCGTACCCCACATATAAGGAATTCAATTTTATTATTCGTCAGGCCAAGCGTCCACAATTTCATCTTCATTTAACTCCACCTGTCGTAAACAGTATTTTTATTTTTGGACACAGTAATTTGTCGTTTATTGGAAAGCGATTTTCCGTTCCTGTGCAGCGAACCAGCTAGCTGTTCAACGTAATAACGAGGAACTTCCTCGACTGTCAAGCCAGGTCAGCCAGTTAGGCGGGAAGATCCAAAAGTCGATATGTTATAAGCTTATGGCTATCTGCTTGAGAGTTGATTGAACGAAAAATACCACTTCGAACGCTCTTTCAAAATGCTGACATTTACCACGGCACAAGTTCCAAAATCCCCGTTCGCCATGTAGCGCCAAGGAAGCTCTCTTGACTTACTGTAGCAGCGGGAGCAGCGTCCACTGAATTGTCCACTAAAACTACGAGAAGGCACTTCATGCTCGCCGGGCTCAAGAAAATGTCGGCCTTCGGGCAGCACGTCAGAGAAACGTCCATCTTGGCCCAAGTTTGTCCATCCTATGAAACTAACTTGGGTCTGAAATTGTTTCACTTCGAGGCCTTGGTTAGTGCCAAAGTACTTTTATTGCACTTTCTATTGCATATTGTTTTGCTTTGCCACATAAATGTCGAAATGTCAGACTTGAGCCAAAGCTACCACTTGGCCACCGAACAACCAGCACTCAACTCTAATTCTGGCACCTGTGTGTGTGTGTAGCTTAGGCTCAAATTTGCAAGGTGCAAACCGAACAGCCACACGTAGAAGTGGAATCTAGCTACCATTTCTTCGGGAACTGCGGCCCGAACAACCCGGTCACTACCGGACTACCAGGATGTAATGTCTAACTCTGGCAGTTGTTTTGACAATTTAGGGCGAAAGGCCAAATGATATCAAGTTTAGTTATTCCTTGGCTTTTGGGGATTTCGTGGAACGAACATCCCAGACAACAATCAAATTATGGCCCAAAAACTATTTATTCAGAAAATAAAATAATCGTCGGGCATTTGTTTTAAGTTTGCGATATGAAATTACCTACCTTAGAAAGCTCTTTACTTGTTTATTTGGTTACATAGAGTAGCCTGTTCATGTCGCACGGTGTAGAGAATACATCACATCACAGAAAAGTTGTTAAATGTGTTCACTAGATAGTACGGAATGAAAGAATTCTCTGCATTCAACAATGTGTTTACCGGAGAGCTCGCTGCACGAATAAAAACAACTTCCAACGTTCGTCACGGGCATAAAATGTTTAGTCTAAATCAAGTTGATATATAGCGGGATTTTAATAAACCAATTTCACATAAATAAAATTAAAGGTGACACAAAATGCGAAAACAGGACAGTGTTTTTTCCTGTCTTCGCCCTATATGTAGCTATCATATTACTCCAGTTTGTCGATTGAATTTCGCATACTTCAGTATGCATGGTAACTAAAGTCCAGATATGAAGTGACGAAACTGGACAAAAAATAGAGCCGTAAACTCTAAATTCCCACACATGCTCAACCTCCACTCAAGTTAAAAACCCTAAAATATTTGCTTTAACAAACTGAGAACTAAACAATCCTACACAAAACATTTAGGAACTGTAAAACACTGCATGACATAAAATAGCAAGAACGTGTCTATTCTTATTTTACAAAAACAAACAATTATTCTAATAAAGCTACCTAACCTGCATTCATCAGGTAGATTTATTTTTATTTTTCATGATATATGATATATAAAAGAATCTAAACAACGTACATGTAGTCATCGGCATTGCTAGACCATATAAATAAAAAGAAAGATATGGTACATGGCAAGGGGTAGAATGCTGGAACAACAATTCATTCAAACATTTTACACCTTTTCCAGTCCCGTTCCTGCACCCTTCTGGCTCTGGCCACCAGTGCTTTCTCTGGATACGTCAGAGTTGCCTTGGCTACGGCGGCCTCGGTTACGGCTACAGCGGCCTTGGCTACAGTCTGAGCTATGGCTACAGTAGCGGCCTTGGATTGGGATACGGCCTTGGCCATGGCTTTGGCTGCTCCGGACTGACCGGCTACAGTGTTGGTGCCCCAGTTAGGAGCTACGCCGTTGCTGCTCCAGCAGTTGCCCGCACTGTGTCCACTTACCACGTTGCTCCAGCTGTAGCCACCTACGCCGCTCCTGCTGTTGCCATCTACTGTGCTGCTCCAGCCGTTACAAAGGTCTCCACCGTCCACCATGCTCCAGCGGTCTCCTCTTACGCTATTGCTTCAGTTGCCACCTATGCGGCTGCCCCAGCCGTCACCAAGGTGTCCACTGTTCACCATGCTCAAGCAGTCACCTCCTACGCCGTCGCCCCAGTCGCCACCTACGCTGCTGCCCCAGCTGTCGCCAAGGTTGCCGCCACCTACCACGCCGCCCCTGCCGTTGCTACCTACCGCGCTGCCCTGGCTTTGGCCACCTACTCCCACGCTGCTCCAGTCTACGGATACGGCATTGGCTGCTTTGGCAACGGCGTCGGTAGGTACGGTTTCGGTCATGGTTTCGGCAGCTACGGCCTGAGCTACGGTTATGGTCTTGGCGGCTTCGCCGACTACACCGCCCTTCTCCCAAGAAGAAGTGTAAGTCTTGGATTTTTGTATTCATCATCTTCTAGAAGTGCATATTGATTATTATTAGGGTTGGACAATTGATCGATTAACCTTCTGATTAATCGATTAATGCCTTGATCACAATTAAGTATTTTAACTAGTTAATTGATAAACATTTCACGAACCAATATAAAGTAAAAATTACATGCTTTTGCCACGCAGACGTGTAGGAGTACTCCTGTAAAAGGGGCGAACTTTAGGTGAAATTTTGACAATAAATATTATTTAGCGAGATTTGTAACTTGTAACGCCGCGCGATGTCCGTTTATAACAGCAGGGACAATTATGGACAACAAAAGGAGGTCGCTTTTGCCTAAATATATCAACGAACTTGTTTCTTTTATGCAGCTGAAGTAATAATCTGTGAGTGTGACTGCCTTTAAACTGTTCTCATTTCCATAGCGAGGTAAATTCATGAACATAAAGTTAGGGCGCAAACAAGCTGGTGAAGGCTTAACATTTTGGACAAAACCCCGAGACTGGGGGAAAAAGGACAACACAACACAAAGTGTCAAACACATCTGAAATTTATTAGACAGAATATCGTGGTTTTATAGTGTACAGGCGCCGCTGAAAACCAGAAGGAATGAAAAAGGGATAGGCTGAACTTTTTTCCCGAAAACACACTCAAGAGAAGGAGGACATTGACCAATAGCCACACCGGTACTGTTATAACTCAAACGAAAGGGGGAGGGGAAGATCTCTTAACCCACCTCGGTGAGGTCCTGATAACATCACAAAAGAAAGGGCTGTAGGCTGGTGACCCATTAGGGGAAAGATCGGCATGGACAAAGCCGAACAAACCCCCGACATTCGTCACACCCGAAACAAAGGGGCAGGGGTGAAACCGCTTATTGCCTGAATGTCCAACGAGACTGAATGTCCAACGAGTCTGAATTTCCAATCGGTCACGTGACATCCGAGACGGAATGTACAACGAGACGAAAGATCCCATCGAGACGGACTGTCCATCGAGCCTGAATGTCCAACGAGACGAAAGGTCCAATCGAGACGGAATGTCCAACGAGCCTGAATGTCCAACAAGTCTGAATATCCAACGGATATGGAATGTACCTAGCAGAGAATTTAGAAGATATTTCTTTTTCGAGTAGTAGGATTACCGATAGTTACGGCGGTGAAAAATGCGTTCGATGGAAGGGGGAACCGGACGTTTCGGTGCGGAGATATCGGTACTCGGTCGTTTCGGTACGTGGTCGTTTCGGTACCGGGCTTTTCGATGCACGGCTATTTTCGTGTGCCGCTGAGCTTGTCCCGCTGACATTGTCTCTGTGAAGTCCTCCAAATAAAATTAAAATTATGCTCGTGTATTTTGTAAACTTCCCAACCCCCCCCTCCCCCCCAAAGAAAAATCAATTTATTGTTTGTTTTATACATCTAAATTTAAAGATAATTATTATAATTTAAAAAAAATGACGTGGAAAAGATCACACATGTTACAAGACCAAAGACCGAACTCGTTGACCATTGACAATCGGTCACGCGTTTACTTTTTAGAAGGTCGTAACTCTGGCGCGGAAACAAGGTGGGGTCCACGAGAATTCTTAGAATCGTTAATCGTGCTTATCCCCAGCCACAGTCTTCTTTACGCATTGTACGAGTTGCTGCATTTTCCTTATTGGTGTCCCTAGTCGCGCACAAATGACGTTCCCCGCATGGGAGAAAAACGCTTCATCAAATTGTTAGTATTATTGTCAGGTCAAGTCGGTGTAGTATGTGTAATTACACTAAATTGTAGTTTTTTTTTTTTTTTTTTTTTTACAAAACGAAGGTGGTATTTTTAGACATTTCTGATTGGACTTTTCGGTCCCCAGAAACAAAAATTCGATCCTCATATCAAAATCAGTGATAAAATACAACGTTCCTTCCATTAAGCCTCTGTGCAGGTGATGTCCTAAAGTGGTGAGCTTTTGTCACGTGATGGTCCGGAGGATTCGGCACATTGACGCTTATCGCGACGATTAGTGTCGCATGTTTCGGCCACCAATGCCATTGCTGTCGCTTTGAACCTTGTGTTAAGAAACAAGTAGGTATTCTTAATAATTATATACAATACTTTTTTTAGGATTGGCTTCCGTCGTTTCCGCTCTGCCCTTTCTGGTCACGTGGCATGCAGCAGTCGCACCGATACGCGCCCTGGTAGCATACCGAGGTTGCGATCAGATTTCAACTGGTCGTAACTCTGTCACAGAGCTGCTGCGACAGTGCGACCGTGATTTCTTCATATGCGCACATTACAAGTGCACATATAACCATAGTATCAGGAGGTAAGCCCCTCGCTTGGTCTTCCCAGATTGCATTAATGCTAGAGTCGCAATGTGAACATATTCACGTAGAACACGACTTTTTCATTTTGAACGACCCGGGAACGATTCACTATCAGACCCTTGTAAATTTTGAAAGCTGGCATTTTCATCCTCTCTTTTTTTTGGGAAGAGGGTTTCATTGTTGAGTCCCACTGCCACCGGCTATATACACACCCTACCTTAATCAACTCTTTTCGACAAACGGGCACTTTCGCCCCATTCTCCATTCTGCGAATTGGCCTAGGTCGAATTGCCCTATTCGACGAATTGTCCTTCTTCTAGTTGTCCAGAGACCAATGGAATTTCGACGAATTGGCCGGATTCGCGGTGCAATATGCTTCCCCTACAAGAATAGAAAGCCATGTGGAACGATCTATTGTTATATTCACCCAGGATCCAGGCTATTGGTACATCCGGGTGTGAACCTCCTGCTGCACGTCGAGGTAGATGCGTTCGCGTCCTTTATCAGCAGTTAAGCTCCCACGTACCAAGATGTCATTAACTACCTCGACAGGATCGCGAGCTTTGGAGTGCTTCCAGGAGCCAGTTAAATTACACGGGCTTCTGAAAACCACTATACATGTCACATGCAAAAACAATTGCGTACTGCGTGATTCCAGTAGTACCGTTCTATTCTGTGACATACAAACCTACTTAATGGCAGGGAATGCATGCGTATGTAAACTACTGACAACTGCAGTGTACAGTGAGTAGTTGTCTGTTCCAAAGATAAACGAACAAAAATTTAAAAAATGTCGAATTCACACAACTGTTTTGCATTTGCTCATGAATTGTCGAGTCACACCCCAGCCAACCTCGTGCATTTATAGGCGAGTTAGAGGTAGATTTTTTTTTAAAGCTATCTATAATATTATTTTTATTAGTGGGAAATTACGCTTGCGCAAACTGATGATTCCTCGCACCAACAGCTCGTAAAGCTCCTTTCAAAAATTTAAATATTCACCGTGCGCATAGTCATTGGCGCTGGCGGGCGGTCACGTGCTTACAATGCGGGTCTCCGTACGCAGCTCATCTATAGATCGAAACGGGCAGGGATGAGGACTGAACTAGAAATTCCTGGGATCTGAACCGCGGCTTTCATAGACGTCCCCAAAATGCGCTGCACTCGAACACCCGGACACTGCATCCCTATATATATTTCAAATTGTCTGACTTACGTCATCGAAACATTTCAAGCTGTCATTATCAAAGAACCGTTTTGCGTCGTACAAGCAATACCTTTAACCGATTCGTACACAGCTGCGCATCGGCACTCGGCGAACTAACCATCATGCCTTCTTTAGATGAAATTAGAATATTTGTGTCTGCTCTATGTTTCTCTGTCGGTCCGTCAACGTCAGCTTCAGTGGCACATTTTAGTATGACGAAAATACGGCAATGCCTGCAGGAACGCGGAATAAATACACACACAAGTCTATATATTTAACGAGACAAATTATTCTAGCACGTGACGGGCTAGACGGAATGTCCAACGTGCCCGAATGTACAACGAGACGAAAGATCCAATCGAGACGGAATGTACAACGAGCCTGAATGTCCATCGAGACGAAAGATACAACCGAGACGGAATGTCCAACGAGCCTGAATGTCCAACGAGACGGAAGGTCCAAGCGAGACGGAATGTCCAACGCGCCTGAATGTCCAACGAGACGAAAGATCCATTATTGGATCTTTCGTCTCGTTGGACATTCAGAGCTCGTTGGACATTTCGTCTCGTAATCGGATGAAACCTAAACCAGAGCAATCAACATCATAGACAGATATAAAGTGACCTCCAAACAATCAAATTTGTAGAAATCTTTTCAACTCAGTGTCCAAATTAAAAGACGGCCTATTTACTGCATTCCTGTGGTTAATAATAGTGAGGGACTCTTTTACCAAGCGTTTATGGTCCTCTGTCTCGGTCAACACAACCGATGTGGAATTCCATAGAGGTACACAATTATTACATTCTAATACATGTTTTGACATTTCTGAATACTCATCTTCGTTTCTAATACAACGTTTGTGTTCAGTTAAACGATCATTCAAACACCGCTTCGTTTGTCCAATGTAACACAACCTACAGGCAAAAGGAATTTTGTAAACTACACTCGACCCACAATCAACATCTTTTCTCTATGTTTTTTGGTACATCCGGTTCTGGCTGAGTTGAACGGGGTCAACCGACTTAGTTTGAAATCATGTCTGAACACAGTGCTAATGCCGTAGCGGTTGCCGGCTGATTTTAGATTATGAGAAATACGATGGAAGAAAGGGAGAACAACACGCGTGCCAGATTAACGAACCTCTTAACATTTCTTTCTCATATTAACCCGGCACAACAACTGTCTGAACACAATCCCCGGGAAAACCTGCCACGCTGAAATGGTTAAAGGCGTTGGAGTGCAGAACCAATGGAGTGCAAACAAAATTTTCTAAGTGCACTATCAGGCATAGTCAGGAATTTAGTAGATAGTGCACTTAGAAAATCTTGTTCGCACTCCATTGGTTCTGCACTCCAACGTCTTTTTAACCGTTTCAGCGTGGCAGGTTTCCCGAGGATTATGTGTTCAGACAGTTGTTGTACCGGGTTAATATGAAAAAGAAATGTTCAAAGGTTCGTGAATCTGGCAGGCGTGTTGTTCTTCCTTTCTTCCATCGTATTTCTCATAATCTAAAATCAGCCGGCAACCGCTACGGCATTAGCACTGTGTTCAGAAATGATTTCAAACTAAGTCAGTTGACCCCGTTCAACTCAGCCAGAACCGGATGTACCAAAAACATAGAGAACAAGATGTTGATTGTGTGTCGGGTGTAGTTTACAAAAATTCCTTTTGCCTGTGGGTTATGTTACATTGGACAAACGAAGCGGTGTTTGAATGATCGTTTAACTGAACACAAACGTTGTATTAGAAACGAAGATGAGTATTCAGAAATGTCAAAACATGTATTAGAATGTAATAATTGTGTACCACTATGGAATTCCACATCGATTGTGTTGACCGAGATAGAGGATCATAAACGCTTGGTAAAAGAGTCCCTCACTTTTATTAACCACGGGAATGCAGTAAATAGGCCGTCTTTTATTTGGACACGGATTTGAAAAGATTTCTACAAATTTCATTGTTTGGAGGTCACCTTTATATCTGTGTAGGATGTTGGTTGTTCGGGTTTAGGTTTCACCCCTGCCCCTTTGTTTCGGGTTTGACGAATGTCGGGGGTTTGTTCGGCTTTGTCCATGCCAATCTTTCCCCTAATGGGTCACCAGCCTACAGCCCTTTCTTTTGTTTGAGTTAGAACAGTACCGGTGTGGCTATTGGTCAATGTCCCCCTTCTCTTGAGTGTTCGGGAAAAGAAGTTCATCCTCTCCCTTTTTCATTCCTTCTGATTTTCAGGGGCACCTGTACCCTATAAAACCACGATATCCTGTCTAATAAATTTCAGCTGTGTTTGAGACTTTGTGTTGTGTTGTCCTTTTAGATGCGGAGCATCTCTTGCTCGGGCTCTATGTCCCGCGGCGTCGGCGTCGTAGTCCGCAGTCACACTACGCACGCGCAACTCTCCTCCTTCCCTCTCTCCAACAGCTGCGCGTTACTCTCTCCGCTCTTTCTCTCTACCAGCTGCGTGCACTGCGCGTGCGTTCGCTTCACCTCACACCGCGCGCGCACGCGCAACTCTCCTCCTCTAGTCTCCTCTCTTTCAAGTGTGAAAAAAAATAAACGGCGAGCGGCGAGCGTTCCAAGTTTCTCTGCCGCGAGCCGCGACGAAGGCTCGCGTAGGGGGTTACGCTAGGGCAGGCGGTGGCGCCATCTCTCGACGTCAGCACACAACTGACTCTTTCCTCGGAACCAACACGATGCTCCGCATCACCCCAGTGGTTCCCTTCGGGAAGATGGTGTAATTTTTTCCCCCAGTCTCGGGGTTTTGTCCAAAATGTAGATTCATTCTCGAAATTCTACACTGCGCCGTGTATCACATATTGTGCAATAAGAAAACAAAAATGTAATTTTTGGCTTTTTAAAATAATATATGCGTTCAAATGAACGAAGAAAGGGTAAAAGCGCAGGCGAGCTGTTGTTGTTGTTTTTTCCGTTTTTTTTTTATTTTGCCGTGTCTCCGGTTTACGATGGAAATGAACGAAACCGAAATATCCTTGAAATGATTGATTAAAAGGTGCCGATTTATCAAGTTAAAATATTTAATCGACGCCCAGCCCCATTTATTATGTAGCTACGCACAGATAATACTAATCTTGTTTGTCGACTTTGACCTTAAAATAATGTTTTTTTTTAAATTTTATTTGCAGAAACTGAAACACCACATTAAATTGTACTACTGACCATACCGGAAGAAGACACCAGGTAATTGTTTCGCCACCACAACATTGGATTAGCAAGCGCAAAATAAATTATTTTTGCATATTAGTGGCGTGTGGTACATTTAATTGCTCAGTAGCTGCAGAACAAGTTACTAATTTTTAAAGAAAGCTCCTCACGTGAAAATGATCCAGAGTGAAGGCTGTTTACTTGGTGAACAGCTCAAGAGTAGGAGGAAACACTTCGCCAAGTTGAAATGTCCTAAAATTACGACGAGGTCTGTCAGATTGTCGGTCTCGAATCGGCACGGACTAGAAAGTGCCAACAGGTCTCTCAGAAGCAGGATAAAGTACGAGCAATAACTGCGAAATGTTTCTGGTGTTCTGTTTTTTTTTCTCTCCTCTCTCTTGAAAATAGCAGACAAAAGTGTCGGGACAACAAAATGAGCTAGATTCGCAAAAACAAACACCAGTGCAGATACCTGGTTCTTCCTACTTTCCGCGGCTACTGGGAAACTTGACTTAGCTCAGCTGCTCACACCACTATCAGAACAATGCATCTGCAATGGTTCTTGTAGATACGAGGAAGGGAATATGATGCCGAGGATCAGTGCTACTCCTGTCCAGCTTTAGAGTGCACAGGCAGATACGCAATTTAGCAAAAATCATGCTGCACTACAGTGGATACTGAGCATGCAAAGTAGCTTCGCCTTTTCAAAATTTATTTAGTAGGTTATCGACTGCTGCTGACAAGTGTGACCAAAGGTATTGTGATAACTAGCGAACAAATCATGTAAACTTCCCGGATTAGTATTATTTGAAATATCCGTACTACAACATGTCTATGTAACGCTAACAATATTTGTACGTGAACATCCCAAAGAGACCTCCACTCTATTTAGTTGAGGAATGCGAACGATGGAAAGCACTCGAGTAGAAGAGAGAAAATACCTATCACCTATTGGGGGGGGGGGGGGATTCTCATTTTAAATCTACAAGAGAGCATAACTGCCACTTCTTATTCAAATAAAGCACATTTGAAAACATTATAACACTCTTTAAATTTCAGAAAACCCGCTTCTGCATCGTGCTATTTTGTGTCCAGAATGGAAGCTTGGGCGTGTTGGTAAGGCATGATTATTAGAAACGTACAGCGAAACAGACGGGACGGAAGAAAGGAGAGAAACAACCGCTGAACTTACAACTGAAGTTTTAATCGTCAAGGCTCAGCCTATATACACGATCAAACAAAGGAAACACACAAAGCCAATAACACCCCACTAAAACCCGCACAATCATGGCGCATGCTGTCGTCGTGAAAGAAAATCTAATTCTTTAGCCGACAAAGAAACTGACGGGGCGCTGGCACACTCTTCTCCCAAGCGCGCTTAAGCCTCTTCCTCTATAATCTCCCTGGTCAAGGCATTGGCACTTCTTCCAATAACAGTACATATTTTAAATTCCGCATCACAGCCACAGTCGCGACAATGAATGCCCAAGTGGCCTGATACTACCCTGTTTACAGTGTAGCAATGCTCTCTTAACCTATCATTGCGGCATCTGCCCGTCTGACCTACGTACTGTTTACCACATGATAGTGGAATGGAGTAAACAACTTTCTCTGTACAATGAACGAACCGATTTTGATGCTTCTTTGTGCACTCCAGAGGCCTCCTGGTAGACTGATTGACATTTTTGCAAAGCTTAGACAACTTGTTCGGGGTAGAGAAGACCAACGTGACGTCTACCCGCTTTCCTATTTTCTTTAAGCCATGGGAAATGTTATGTAAATACGGGACCACATCAACTTTGTTTCTTCTTTCTTTAGGGGCGTTTTTCACATTTGCACCGCCTTCTAATTTAATTTTCTTTAACAAAGCGCCGGCCACTGATGCCAATAGGTGTTCCGGATAATACGCTGACGGAAGGCGAGAAACTTGAGCGTCAAAGCTCACCTGTGCTTGATGTAAGCAGGATTTCTTCAGGGCATTCGAAATGGACCTTGTGGACTAAAGCCACTTTGATCTTATCAATCCGCCCATTCAAAATTGGTAAAAAGGGGCATCGTGAGTTTTTGCTTTTCGAATGCCCTGAAGAAATCCTTCTTACATCAAGCACAGGTGACCTTTGACGCTCAAGTTTCCCGCCTTCGGTCAGCGTATTATCCGTAACATCTATTGTCATCGGTGGCAGGCGTGTCTACTTATCTTCCTTTTATGTTCCCTCTGTAATAAAATCAATCCGTAGCAAATGACCAAGTTTTCAACACTTTTTCGATATTGAATATAATGGTGTGAGACAAATGTTATTGCGCTGTCAACTATGGTGCCTGGATCGCGTCTACGACTGGTGTGTTTAGCGTCCTATTGCGCCCATACATAAAAAGTTTTCCCGAACTGGCAACAAATGACGTCACAGAAGCCGGAGTGTCATGCTGTTGCCTGTCGCGATCCAGGCGGTTGGCCGTAGAAATGCTGGCGAAAAGCACGAGCGAACGCGAGTGTCGCTGTCGTCACGGCGTCCCAGGTCTCCCAACTTCCGGCTGCTGCAGCTTCCGTGAAGTGTCACATTGGAGAGCGACCTGAAGCAGAACAGGCGCCCTGCCACATATATCACAACTGTTGGGGCGCCGCCAGGATCGCGACCGGCGACAGCATGACACTTCTATGACGTCATCAGGCGGAAATCGAGGGACAACTTTTTTGGGCGCGGTAAACACACCAGTCGGAGACGCGTTCCAGGTATTATACTGTCAACATGAAGAACGTAGAACAACAATCACTAAAGATATTACGACATTTGTCATAGACGTGGGATTTGATGTCGGTAAGTCAACTCCATGATCTCAAAGCTATCTGCGAGGTCTCATGGTGGTCTCTACTATTGGTTGGTGACGTCCCGTTCGACGCAGTTCGCAATCGCAATAACGCGATTCCTTGAAAGACACCATTTCTTCGCTGGCTTGTTGACTACTCTCCGTCCTCTTTCTTCTGGCTCTACCCCCACGCCGTCACAAGCGTCCTTCTTCTCTGGCGTTATTTTTCTTTTTTCTTGCGCCACTTGCTCTTCTTTTTAACATAGAATGTGTTATATGGCTGACACCTAATCGTTTCCAGTTTCGCACTCCACTCCTAAAACGGAAGGCAGTCACTCGAGCATATTGCGTAGTCGTCGCCTCGCTAACTGACGCCGACTCCCGCGCTGATCCCTGCCGCAAAACAGGTTTCTATTATGGGCCATGTGCTGGTCTCGGGTAGGTGTCGTATAAACAAAATACGGCAGCCCAGATTTGACATGGCCCTTTGAGACACCACGACGCCACCGTTTTTTTATGTTGCGTTGGCTGTGTTTCAAATCTTCCTCGAGTGGATTCGAGTGCCTCCCGAGGGTCGCACCGTGAAATCAAACATTGAGCTACGCTCTACTCCAAGCCAGCGCTAAACAATGAGGTCCGGGCTTTACGAGAGAAAGAACGAAAAAGAGATCGACCGAGAAGCTGACAAAGAAAGGAGACAATAGTATATGCGTGTTCACTTTGCCGCGACTAGTTAACTTACTAGTTCATGTGCTTGTCAACTTTATTTCTTTTTTAAAACCCGCGAAGTCGTAATTTTTGAGCGACACAAAAGTCGAGACCAACATGCTGCAGGTCTTGCACGTGGTGATCTGCTCCTTTCTATATATTCAAGCTACTAAGAATGTGATGCAGCCCGAAGCATCTAGTGCGGCGGTGCATCACATTCTGTCTTACCGCTGCCTTTGTCCCGATACTTTAAGAAAGGTGATATTCTTTACAAAGAAAAAAAAGGACGATTTACGGCTCATGTTCTTTTGTTGTTTCTTTTCTTTCTTTCTGTCCATCTCGCGTTCACTGCACAGTTCTCTCCAGTGGCGTCACAAAGGGGGCGGCGGGGGGGGGGGGGAAGGCCGACCGCTTAAGGTGCAGCGGTCAGGGGGTGTCGGGGCGGGCCACGAGAGCGGGGGGAGGGGGGTGACGAACCTTGCTGAAGACCTAGACGCTGAGCATACCGGACACCCCAGCCCCCCTATTTATGACTTCCACCGAAGTCATAAATAGACCGATATCACCAGCAAGTTTCGTTACGGCGCCGCTGCGGCAATGCATCGAGGGAACTTGAGCCTTTTTGCACGTGGAACAACCTCGCTGAAGCACTGCGCGTTCTGAGCATGCATCATGGCACAGGGCGTCTCGAGAACTGCTTTCTGCCTCCTCTAAGCTAAAGTTATGGCGGCGTCACGCATGCGCCGAACACTTGGTGAGATCGCTCAATTGCGCGATGCCATCTGCTGCCATCGTGCTGCCATCTCTCGAGTAACGCCCACACTATTTTCTTCCCGCTCGAGCTCTCGAAGCAATACGCAAACGGAAGTAAAGAAATAATCCGGTTTGTAAAGAAACAACGAAAAAAAAAAACTAGCATAGTGATTACCACTTCCTAAGCGCTTTTGTTTGCGACAGGAGATAGTCGCGGTATAATTATAAAATTATTGCGGTTTCTTTTTAGTGACAACAAGTAGTAGTTCTTATGCGCAAGCTCGAAAAAGATAGGTATGATACACAACTTTGCTACAGTCTCGATATCATATGAATTATTTTTGTGAAGCAAATCGTGTCAAGGTTAGGACTCGATCTCATTACTTCATCCAAGTGCGTTCCGCTTTTGCTGGCGCTCTTTTTTCCTTTAACTTTGCCTGGTCGGGTGATTTCTTATTGGATAACGTCACTGCCTATTATGGAGCGTCTCTGATATAAAAGCGCTCGAAAACGGAACTCACTCAGCAGTTTATCTTTCCTCAGTTCTTCCCATTGTCATGTCTGGAGTAAGTGATTCAATTTTATATTGTCTCATAACGGTCTTTAATACTGTGTACCACCTTCGCGCAATCTAGTAAAGGAGTAATCACCATATGCTTTAATTTGTATTCCTCTGTCAACGTTTCCTAGTCGCTGGCAGCTTAAAAAATGCGGGGCTCGTTTTTTTATCTTAGCGCTCCATCCTTTGTGATTAGTAATCCGACGATCTTATCGGCTAATACTGAGTTGTCATTGACAGTGGAGTGTCAATAAGATGCTAAATGCTCGCAAAAACCAGCTTTTTCCCCCTTTGTGGCTATAAAGACATAAGGTACACGAATGATCAAAACAAATGTTAAACAAATGAACAGAAATGCCTGATGGGTTTGTAAATTACATGGTTTAGCATCCCTTTTCACCAAGGAATATTTAATGTTGTACTAAGAATAAACAAAGAAAGAAGATGTAGTTTTAATGAAAGAATTATTAGCAACATTTAAAGTTCAGAGCCGTACCATTTTTTAACGAATTTCTTTATACTTTGAATGGCTGCAATCCTTACTTTGGTAAAAGCGCGTCCTTATTTCTAGTTTACTTTTTTTTTTTAATTGAAGCACTAGCACCTTGAATAATTCTCGCGCTCCTTCAAGCGCGTTCTTGAAGCAGTTCGAACACACATTTTTTGACGTCTGACGTCCATCATGAAAGTGAGCCGGAATTGGAAGTGCGTCGCCTCTACACCGCAGACGCCGGTTCCATCGCAACCACGAACCAAGGCAATGGCGCTTCAAACGGTGGCGCGACGGCAAACTCTGAGTTTGTTCACACTGCGATCGAGCTGCGACTTCACTGTTGTGACACAACAACCAGCAGATCCGGTTTCCTAAGGTCGAGGCCCGCTTCTACCTGAGGCGGATCACTTCACAGATGGCGTGCTGCTACCACGTCGTTGCCTCTCTACCTACAGAGATTGCTGAACAACGACGTCCTATCTTTGTAACCATCCGTAGTCGCCTGCAAGCAGTGCTGCAAGCTCGGAGGACCATATCAGAAAGATCCCTGATTAATAAAATTATCACCGGTGAAGACCTTGCCAACCGTCGTCCGACTCAGCTTCTGCACCGCATGATGCAGCCAATAGAAATTGAAGATTAAGAAGCGCAGAGTTTTATTTTGCGCGAGCTTTTACTTCGGACACTCCTGCAAGTCATGCGCATGATTCTGGCTGCGGCGGTCGATAGGCCCCTTGAGCGAAATAAGATTTTCTTTTCTTATGGTGTCTTTGAAGGTCGGAAAGTTATAGTTAGCTTTTATATAATCAATAGAAATTAGTATGGAATGCTCAGATTCAGCGATGTTGACTAGGCATTGGCAACGCATTACTTAATGAAACATTCTTTTTAACGGCCTCGATCCACCCAATCTGATAAAGAAGGTTTCCTTATCGGTTAGTCGAGTCTATTGGAAAGGAGATCCAACCGCCGCGGCCCTAGTGCACCACTCTAAAAAAGCCCCCCCCCCCCCTGCTTCTACTTTTAGCACAACACTCCGAGAGCCAATCACCGCAGCCTACGGAGGCAGTTCAGCGAATGACGATGGCGAAACATATGTTTTGACCAAAAAACACACTCTGAGTTTTGACATTAAGCTATGCAAGCGTGACGTTTTGCATTGCCTAATGTCACAACTCGGACTGCGTTTTTGGGTCTAAACATATGTTTCGGCATCGTCATTCGCTGAGCTGCCTCCTTAAGTTGCCGTGATCGGCTCTCCGAGTGTTGTGCAGGAAAGAATACGCACGGGTTTTTTTTAGAGCGTGGCTAAATTGATAACCACAGCGATTAGGAGAAAAACAACATAGTTTTTTATGCGTGTTTTGACGTAGCGCTCGACCCATGTGGCCGAACGTTGCGTCGGCGTTAGGCGGGGCCTCGGGTTTCATCAGTGAAGCCGAACGCGGACACAGCAAAAAATTGGGCATGAGTCGTGCCCAAACTTTGCCCCGCGTTCAATCGAGGAAATTTAATTAAATAATCCGGTGCACGTGCCATGTGTTGCTAAACAC
>JAZHYW010015082.1:0-45696 GCA_037355805.1 Ixodes ricinus
GCTTCCGCCCATGTGCATTGTCGCTTGATATCTCCAAGCTGGTTACATTTGGCGCACTTAACCTGTCCCCGGTCGTTGTGTGCTAAGCGTCCACCGTTACCATCACGCAGAGCAGCGCCGTGCCGACCCTCGTAAGGCTAGCTTCAGACGGGGCCATTTCACCCAGCAACTTGACGTCGCAACACCAGCAACACGGGCCGCCCGCGTCTGGGCTAGCCATGCAATCCCGAATTGTTACGACTTGCCATCATCATTATTCAATATGATTTTTCTTCCACTATTTAGGCGCACAGCTACGCGCGAAAAACGTGTTTTTGTATCTTTGAATGGCGTCGAGAATACTGACTCATCTTTCTGAAAAGGTTTATTTCCGAAAACGAGCAATTTCAAACCAGAACAAAGTCTTTAGCTGTCATCATCACCACCACAGGGGTGTCACGTGAAAACATCGCGTCCCTGATTGGCTGCCGTCGTTTCAAACGTCTCCGAGTTGTTCGAGTTGTTCGTCCATTTCGAGCCGGGCCCGGATCTCAGCAATCCGTGTCGATCTCAGATGAAAGCTAGGGAACAACCCGCCAGCAACCTCGAAATTCCTGGGAAAAGGTTGCCCCTTCTGAAGCGGGCCTTGATGAGTCGCGACTCCGCGGTGGTCGGCTGCGCAGTCGCGACGAAGCTCCAGTGATCGTCCGTTGCCCACGTCGCAGGCTGCCAGTCGCGGCGGCAGCTTGCGCGACATTACTATTTGCCAGGAAACGTATGCAGAGCGCAACGTGCTTCGCATTGTTGTAAGAAGCACCTTATCATCCATTATGTGATTCGGGAATGCTTGGCTTTTTGCTCGGTTCTTTGTTAAAACGAATGGTGTGCTGTATGTTATATGTGATGTACGCACTTTTCGCTATAATCGCCGAAGGCTTTTCTTCCGCGAGGACGCCGACACGAAAAAATCCGTCCAGCGAGTCATATACAGCTCGCTGTGAAACAAAACGTAGCAGGGACATTTTACCGTGCTGGATGTCACAACCCAGCCTCGTCATACGCCGAGCTCTTTGCGTAGTTTGCAGCGATCGACTCTGCCAAGTGCTTTGCTGTAAAGTAGACGCACCACATGCTTGAGAGCGTCGTAGACTAGAGGGACGGACGCGTCTACAGTCGACCGCTCACCTTTCAGTAGGCCAGTTATAGCGGACCGGTCGGGTATAGCGGTCACAATGACCGATCTGTCTTTCTTTATGCAAAAAGAAAAAGAAGTAGCCAGCTGCGGCGGCCCCGACCGTCGTCGACTGCAACTAGGAAGCGGAGACCCGACGTCGTCCTGTTTGCGTCGTTCTGCCCGGCGTGATGGAGCGGCGACTCTCACGATGTCCGGAGAGCGAGGAAGCTTCGAACGGGTGTCTCCCGGCAGGAACAGGGACGGTAAACTGGCCGTCCGCCCCGCTTCATCTTCACCTGAGACAGCTATGAACGCAACTACGAGTTCAACGCTTCGCATACGCCGTCGGCGGGCCCGGTCAATCGAACGTGAACTCAAAAGGAGAGGCGGGAAGCCCAGGCGGCTTTTTGCTATGCACTCACCTGACCGCCAAAAAACAAAAAACTATGCCCCCGAAGAAAAAAAAAGTCGTGAGTTTTTTTTTTTTTTTAGAACGCGGGGAACAAAAATCGAAGCTCGAAAATACGACTATATTCGTTGACACATAAAAAAAAAGGATATTTTGTGCGTTATTTATGCGTTGCGTTAAGTAAAGTTATTTCAAGATTTGATTGTCGAAGGAAGAAACGATGCATTTGGAGGTTGAAACGTGTGCATCTCTATAAAATACCGTAAAGCTAGCTAGTCTATGATTCGCCTACATATGTTCAAATTCAGCGCATGAAAGGGGGACATTAGTAACCTTCCGCGTGCGGCCGGACATTTTGTTTACTAAGATTCTTGAGGGAATATGAGTATAGATGCATAAAAATACGCGATATGCTCGAGGACACTGAAAACGTTAAACGTGCTGCCTAGTTGTCACACTGCTCACGTGCATTTTTGATATCTACACTCTTTTTCACATAGAGAACGAAAACAAAAAATGTCTGGCTCCTTGCGCAGCCTTACTAATTTTCGCTTATAGTTCGATAATTGAGATATGTGTACAGGTGCATTTTAGATTATATACATGTTATCTTATTAAGACGCAGACGAAAATCATCGCTTTTTCATCTTGCGACCAAATCTTGTAAGAACTACTTCGCGCCGCGTACTAACACTGCGAAAAAATTCATTTTTTCCCTCGTGAGGTGAAAACGAGTGCAGTCGCACTCTGGGCGTCCTCATTCAATGAAATTTTTTCCATCGTTCGCCGTAAAATATTTACCGGCGAGTGTCATTGAATTTTATAGGATTTCTCCGAAAACGTAGTAGCCGCATTGGCGATATTTATCTGGGCCATTTTTTCCTAATTTGTACTTGGGACCATAAGTTCCGGGACCATTTGTTCCGGGACCATTTATTCCGGGACCGTTTATTCGGGGACCATTTGTTCCGGGGTCATTTGTTCCGTTTCCCGATGATAGCGATCAAAGTGGCTAGACTAAATTTTTAGAAAAAGTCTAGTGAAAAAAAAAAGAAAGGAAAAAGAAGAACTGCAAAATTAGAAAAGCTATCACGCGCACAGTTCACTTTCATCTTTGTTGCTTCACCCCTCCGCCATCAACGACCTTTAGCAGAAGCGTCGGTTGCAGCGTTTCATCATCATATCCTCATTAATTTCCAGTTTGCTGCTACAGAGCGGGATTCAGTACTTTGCTTACAAATTTGTTAGATTTATAATTTTACGTTCAACGTTCACAGCAAAAATAAGCCGGCTTTCAGAAAGGGCGGCAGATGTTTCTCCCGGCCTTTATATAATATTTCGTTGCAGCTTTCATACTTCGGTGGCGCAGAGAGAGAGTCGAGCGTTTATTGTCAATTAGAGCGGACGAATTCGCAGGTGGATTCTCGTCACGGTTGCGCAACTTTGTCACGCAGCTGGTCGCGAGAAATAGAATCCACAGGTGTGGCGGCGGAACCCTGTTTGTCCGGATGGCATTATCAAACTTTCGTCATGCCCAAGAGCAATGCTCGCCTCTCTGCGTCGATGTTTTATTTGTTTACCACGTCGTGGATTTATGGCTTTGTTGCTGATTGATCTTCTTTCTACGTCATTTTTGTTTTTAGTTAATGTTGGTAGATGGAAACGGAAAACAAGGTAAAGAGCGAAGCGACTTTTAGTAAACGCCTTTTATTTGAGGGCGGCGTCTCGCTGCGTAAAGAGGCAACCAAGATCGTTAGCTGAAAAAAAAAAAAAAACATAATAGACTTTTCGGCGATTCATTTTAATCCGTGACACTACAGTTTGCCCACAACCACGTTCTTTCCTTGCTTGTTGAGGCCGTTCCAGCGGAAACAGTGTCGCTAACAGGATCTACTTCAAATGTCCTATGAACGTTTCTTCTTTGTTAGCTTTGTGGAGACGTCTCTTAACAAGGCTTCGGAACAAATGCGTCAGCTGAACAATACGCGAAGGGAAGCAGAAATGATACGATAGCTACAGAAGTGATGCAGATAGGTGAAGTAGTCGTGACCACGTTAACTATACCCGTTAGCAAAATATTCTAACGTCACTTGTTCACCGTTGGGATCAGAGGCCGAGAGTCATCTGTGCAAAGCAGAGTCATATCTTCCAGTTCTCCAATGGCTTTCGTTTCACTAATCAGGGATGATGGAGTTCATGCACGAAATCAATATTGAGATGTCCGATACCTTATGCGTTTGGGTCGTTCGAAACGTCGTGGCGGTTAGGCAGCCGTCCAGTAGCCCTAGATTCCATGCGGTACAACTTAGAAAACATAGTACCCTATGTAAAAAATTTCGTCTTGGTCTAGATGTCACTGACTATAATAGCCGAATCCGATTCGGGACGTCTCGTATTTTTTAGCTCCTATCGGGGGAGAAGGTTTAAAGTGTAAATATGCTTGCAAAAAAACGAAAAAAAAAGAAACTCTTTTTTAAAGAGTAACTCTTGTCTTTTCCTGCTTCTTCAGGAAAACGCAATAACTTTTAGCTTACTTATTGCTTGCTGTGCCGGAAAGCAAATGCAGAACTGACTGGTAAGATTGTATGGCGAAAACAATTGCTGAAAATACGATCGACAAGTTAAAGGACGACGACCACTGCAAAACGTTCTGTGATGTTTGCTGCCCTTTAACTTGTCGGTCGTTTTTTTAGCTAATTTATTTTATATCTTGACGAAGCTTCAGATGACGTTACAGGCTGATTAGTTGTAACCTTGTACATCTATATACCACTCCGTAGTCAATTGCAGCTGTTGAGTACGGAAACGAAAATTGAAATATTCAAATTTCGTTTGGAAATGAGTCAAGCACGACGGATAATAACCGTAAATGATAATCGCACGTTTGTATTTTGAACGACTGGCTATATTTTCGTTGCAGACTCGAGCAAGCGAACGGAGAGCGCGCTGCGTCATGGAATATCCGGCGCAAGCAAAAACAGAAAGAAAGATTCCCGCATTCGTGACGTAACAAGGCTGGCGTGCTTATGAGCTCTGCCGTTGGTGGCCTTGTAAGCATTGTTGTGGTGTCAATAGACCCTTTCTTCAAGTGTGCCGCCATCTTGAATTGTCGTCACTTCCAGTATGGGCGAAAACATTATTTTGCCGTCGCCACGCCGGTAGAAGACACTTAGGATATTCGCGACTCCATCGAACTATAGGGGGCGCGCCGGTCAGGCGAAATGGCGGACGAAAGGAGGTCGTTTTCGTCGTTCAACAAGCCGACCACCATAAATGTCTTGCACTGCAGCGTAAAATTGGTCTTACATATGAAAGCAAAGCGATTTTTCGACGATAGAAACCTTCTTCTTGTCAGCGCGTAGGAATGACACGGCGGAAGCACAAAAATAATTACTGGAAACAACGTTTGTTTCTATGCTGCCTATGCGAGAACCAAGCAGAGATAGCAGACGACAGAGTCGAAACGACCTCCTCTCTGAGCTTCCGGCGCTGCCGCTACGCGGCTTCGATTTCGCTGGAGTCGCGAATAAGTGTAACCGTCACACATTATCGTTCTGCCTCGCCCTTATTTTTTTACTATTGGGGAGGAGTTCGAACGGTGGCGCTGGCTAGTGGCCGCCGTCGGAACTAGTCCGCGGGAATAACAATCCCGCCGCTAGTATTCGTTCAGCCATGGAGGACAAGGACTTGAGGCTCATGAAAAGTATGTGGATAATATTTATCTGCTCCAAAAGCATCTGTGTAGGGGTAGCATAGTCCCTGCTTATCTCACCTTGCTTTAAGAAGCAAAAACAAACCCACGTGTAGGCGCTCGCGATCGGCCGCGTCGCTCTGGCTGCGCGCGCCAGGTCGTGCGTGACTGACGCGGTGTGGCGATGTTTGTGCGCTTCCTAGGTTGGAGAAACCGTATTCACGAAACACACGCATTGCTTTTCAGTGTCCCTGTCCCTTGCAACGATCATCAGCCACATCGGCGAGAGCAAAAGGTGCCTCGTTGAAGGCGAGGACGTGCTGAAATGTGATCATGTAATCAAGCGTAGCGTCGCCCCGGAGAAAATTTTCACCAAAACATCAACCAAAACAGTCATTACATTACGTTTTGCTTGAAATGCCAAAATACAGAACACACTGGTGAACATTATAATGTAGAATGTGGCTGATTAGACTGCATTTTGGCATTAAAAGTTACAAGTTGTCGTTTTCAGTTTAATTTATTGGTTATTCAAAGGTGCACGGTTCACGATGAAATATCAACGAGTTCTGCACGACGAGGACTTAGTCATGCACACATTTGCATTGCTCAATCGAAATTATAGGAATCGCAAAATGATTCACGCAATTGCGTAAATATCACAATATCGAACTGATACTGCTACCTAATATGTTCCAGTGTAAAAGCTAGCCTGGAATAAAATAGTGATCAAATAAGAGCAGTACCTCTCGGTGGCTTCCGAAGCCTCACAACCCGGTCGTGTGATCCCTTCGGAAGATTCTCCGACGGAACGGCGTTGCGTATCAAGAACCTCCTCTTGTGCACTGTTATGAAATAGGGTGGGGATATTTTGCCGGCAGCAGGCACAACCACTCGGGAAAAAAAGTAAGATTGCCGGGAGTTTCGGACGGCAATGATTATTCTAAAAAAGAAATAAATATAAATCGCCAAATGTTTCACAAAAAAAAAAAACGCCTACTCTTATTTGAATTTGGGACCCACGGCACGTGAAACGGACACCTTTCCACTGAGCTACTCACACAACTAAAAGTTCCCGTTTTAACTATTCCTTTTACACGATACCCAATAAGAACAACTACCGGCATTTTTTTCTTGCTCAGTTTGTTGTGCCGGTTGCCGGCAGAATATCTACTACCTATAAAATACAATGTACGGTTTGAACGGATGTCGATGCAAGCGTGATTTACGCGCGTACATGCCTCGTCTATTAGCGTAGTTTGCTTGGAAGGCATCGCTTGAAAAGTGACGACCACACACCACGTCGTGCGCAGTCAACTTCTTCCCTCCTCTTACTTATCCACTGCGATTTGAGTTTTTTTTTCGGCAGGAAAGCGATGAAAACTGATTCCAGGCTCTAAAGCATGCGCTGAGCACTGCGGTACGCAACAAGAGCGTACTATATTCTAACAAACCTGCAGGGAACGCGGCAACAACACGGCAGCCAACGGCGGCACACTGGAACGCCGGAGTTGTTTTCCACGCAGGCGGTATTTGTTTTGGTGAACGCAGCGCCCCCTATAGTTCGATCTCCTCGCCAATAGTAGGTTACAAGTCAAGAAGGTAGCGGCAAATGCCCCTCAAAGGGAATCATATATTCCTCCGCCACCTCCGCATCCAGTAGCGTCCCATCGTTTCTGTGACGTCATGGCCAACGCGCGAGGAGGGTCTTGCCTTTCTGTACATTTTTGCTTTAGCTTTCGACTTTGACTTGGCGTCGTGGAAGCCGCGAGAGGGAGATTAGAAGTCGTTTTTGTTTCCGATGGAAACAAAAACGACTTTGGGGATTCGCTTCCCCCTCCGTTGATACAAAGGCCACTTTCAGGGGCTCGGGTTTCCTCTCCGATAAAAAACAAAGATCGCTTTCTTAAAAAAAAAAAAAGGGGGGGGGGGTCGGAGACAAGTTGGCATCACTCTGTAGCCAGTATCTATTCATTGACGCGGAACAAGGGGTGTTTCCAGGGAACGATTCTTTCGACTGCGGATGGATTTCAAACGGTCGCATCACGATTATGGGAGGAGCTTCTCCTACCTTCTTGACTTCTAACCGACTATAGTTACAGGTTGAAACGTTTTAGTATTTTTTCGTCGCCCATACTGGACACGCCTATTAGGTGGCTGGGGACGAGAGTACACAGATAAGGTCTATAAACCTTTTTTGTGTACTCTGACCCCAGCCACCTAATAGGCGTATCCGGTATGGGCGACGAAAAAAATACTAAAACGTTTCTACCTGTAACTAGTAAAAAAGTAAGGGGAGGCAAAACGATAATGTATGACTGGTTGCGCTTATATCCTAAGTGTATTCCTACTGGCGCCACGCCAGTAGAATACACTTAGGATATACAAATAAGACGGCAAAACAATGTTATCGCCCATACTGGAAGTGAAGACAATTCAAGATGGCGGCGCCCTTGAAGAAAGGGAAACAAAATGCCTTTTCGAAAAGCATACTATGTATTTTATCACAAGACTCAGTGAACTTGAAAATATTGTTCCGAAAAGGAAAAGACGTATCGGCAAGATCCACCTCAGACATTAATTAAACCACATAAGGGATCTTGCAAGTGACGATTTGCAAACTCGTGACGCGCAAACAATTGCAAAAAGACAAAAGCTTCAAAATTTAAGGTTTCGAGTCTGGAAAACGCTTGAAAAACTCGTCGGGAGCATTAAAAATCGACGTACCCGTGAACAAAATGCGGGCTGCAGCTCCGGTGGCGCTCATTCGGCTGTCATGGAGAGCCGTTTGATTTCCTTCTGCGCGGCAGCTATCCAAGCTCCTGCCTTCACGAAACACAGCTTGGCCGACTGATATATTAAAAATAACAACAACAGGCGTTCCCTTTTCCGTAAAATTAGTTGTAGCCTCGTGGTGCATGACACAGTGCGCTGACAATTCATGGTACAAGGCGACCCACGACGTTGTTTTTGCTTTCGCAGCATCCTAGTGTCAGGTAAGCCATAAAACGGCGGCACAGCAATTTGTTACCAGCTAGAAAGGACTCGCTAGCATGTTTTCGCGCAAGCACTACAATTACTTTAGATTTTTAAAAAAATTTTTTTTGCAACTCGGCAAGAACTGCTTTTGTCTTTCTTGTACACTGCGCGACACTGTGAGCGTGAACACAACATTGGTGCTCTTTTCGCATTTTACATCGAAAGGATATTGAGGAGCACCAAAGCTTAGCTCCTAGGTTAGTGCCCAAAAAGAACCACTTTCCATCATACTAAACGTTTTTACTAGAACTATCTAAAGGTGACACGCAGTGTACAACTTCTCCCCTTTTCTCGATTCCCAATGCTTCCTGACTTTCAAAGGTATCGAAGCCACCTGCTACCACCAATCATAAACGTGTCCCTCCGGTAAGTCAAACTACGACATGTCGTCGATTATAAAAGAGATACAGGGCATCCAAACAAAGCTTGGGAAGGCCCTGGAATTTCATGCCTTGCTTAAAAACACATCGTAATCTTATAACCGAACTCGATATGCTTAGTTCTCATATTCAATTCCGGCTTTCTCAGGTAAGGTGCCAGCGCACGAAATAAATACGGCCTCACAAGAGCGTAAATAGAAATACCAACTTTCAAGTACGCCGAACTTTGCAAGGCTCTTGAGAGCAATGCTCTTGAGAGCTTGTACGTGCATTATAAAACTGCCTTTTAAATTAAAAAAAAAGCGTCGACTCGGAAAAGTTTTTTTTTTGTTGTGTAATCAGGTACTGCTTGGTACATCGCTGCTCGGAGCAACGCTGGTCGGAACAACGCTGGTCGGAACATCGCTGCGCTCATAGCTAAAACGGGGCGCTTATTGTCGTATTCGAGAGGTATCCTTGGCTCCTGTGTGGTACTTAGAACTGACCGTTTGCTGAATTACCCAATTACAAGGACTACACATATTCGTGTCTGCTAATTGTTGTAACAAAATTAATAAAAATAAAACAAGTAAAACAAATGGTCTTCGCAAGTGCATTCGTCAAGTCACGTTCCGCTCTTCTATCGGACAAGTTTGTCATCGAAACTTTTTTAAGAAGAAATTCATAATCAAAATAGAAGCGACGTTGAGAATATCGATCATACACAATGCGTATTAACCTCTTCTGAATATTTACAATGTTCAATGCCTGAGTTTTATTTAACGCATTCCAAGCTACTGAAGCAAATTGAAGTCTAGACCTGACTAGGGCACAGAATAACCGAACCAAGGAAGCTGGGTTATTAAAGTGCTTCGTAATACGAGATATAACACCAAGCACTTCTTGTTGCACTGCCAACGACAAATGACACGTGGGCAGTAAACGTTAAAACATTATCAAGGTATACGCCAAGGTCTTTTATAACAGAAAGACGTTTGATAGGCATCCCTCTAAAACATAATCGCAGTCTATTATGGTGTGACGCCTTGAGAAAGATACGACTTTTGTTTTCAATAGATTAAGAGATAAGTTATTCGCTGTACACCATATAGCAACCTGTGAAACATCATGCTGTAGAGCATTGCAGTCGATAGAAGAGTGAATATTCATAAAAAGCTTGATGTCATCGGCAAACAACAATATTTGGAGCGTTATCAACATATGACGGCAAGTCGTTGATGAATATAAAAAACAACAACGGGCCAAGGATGGAGCCTTGAAGGACACCAGATGTGGAAAAGAAGTGGTCGGAAGGACTCGTTATCGCTACACGAACTGTGTTACGTCGAGATGATAAATAACTACGGAACCAGTTACATAGCTTTAGGTGGTGTTAAAAATAGTTTTACGAGGAATTAAATACAGATGCTTCTGGTTAGGGGTTCATTTTTTTTTTGTATATTCCAAAGGCCCATAGTACAAAAACAGCTCAATTAAAATACGTTTTTACGCCATTTCCGCCAAAGCCATTAACCGCAAGAGAAAACAAAAAGAGCAGGGATTTAATGGGGGCCACAGAAGAGCGTTTTTGATCTATTTCTGGCATTTGAATAATAACAAAAAATGTATGTAAGCGGTTTCTTCTGTAATCATTCGTTCTTAATGACTGGTAAAACTGTGTTTGCCACAATGAACCTCTCTTGCTCAATTTGCGTAGTGGGCTCATTGGGGACATCAGTGTTTCTTTAAATGTGTAAGTATCCATCTTTCGCAATATAGAGTTCCACTTCTTCCAGTTTCTTTATAACAGGCAATGCTTCGAAATGTTTTATATATATCTATTGTTTCTTTCACTCAGATGTCTTTTTGTTTGTGTTGACCTCTAGGTGCATTCTTGCTTGTTTGTTTTGGCTATACCTAGTGATAAAAACAATAGTTTTCATTAATTGTGTCGGAAACAAATAAGCACACGTTTTCTTGCTTTTTGTAATGATGTAGCTCTTTTGTTTTGAATCTCATTGGTGTGTGCAGTAATATTATGATGTAGCTCTTTTGTTTTGAATCTCATTGGTGTGTGCAGTAATATTAAATAAATAAATAAAAACGTTCAGCTCTTTCCATTCTCATGAAGAAGCGAAGACCAGCTCGATACACTGTGTGCTTCTTCTTCGTCGTCGTCTGTTTTTCGCTCTGTTTCCTACGATGAATTCCCACCAACGAGCTCAACTATCCATTCTTCTATGATAGCTGGAAAGGTTGCTGCCATCTACGAGCGACGGCGGAAGCCATACTGGTTGTGTGCTTGCCACTGCCGCTTATAGATGGCGGTAGCTGCACAGGTAGGTTTATGTCGACATACACGGACACGATCCTGGGGAACCTAGCCCTTAACAGCTCCGCTGTAATAAATAAAGAGGCCCTTTCAGGCTACCAACATTTTGTTTTGGAGGTATAACCATTTGAACGCGGTTGGTTTTCAGCCAGGCGTCGAATGTGCAGTCTCCCAGGCAGCGATGTTGGCCAATGAATGCAATAGAAAAATAGAGCGTAAATAAATAAATGCACAATTTTATATCAGGCGACTTTTGAAAATGATTTGTTTATACTTTTTTTTCAGTTACGCGATTGCACCTTTCCTTGTCAAAAATTGATTTTGTAGCGGAGCTATCATTTTCTGTGCGGACCTGTTTTTTTTTTTAACATAATATTTCACAATAACAAGAAGCAACATAAATAATATCAACAACACCCATAACAACACAGGTATTTCAGCAGAAATTTGTAGAGGCTGCTGTTATATAAGGTGCCCAAAATTAAGCTTTACCTTTTTTTCTAAATCAAAAATACATGGTAGCTACAACTAAAGCGTTCTTTGCCGGTGAATTATAGTCTATATATATATATATAAAAAATCAGTTTCTGAAAGCGTTTCTGACGGTCCAGGACTCTTTCAACTCATAAATAACTTTTCCGGATAAAAAAAGAAAAAGAAGAGCTTAAAACAACCTTTTATAGGTTTTTCACGAAGAAACCCTTTAATGGGTGCTTAAATTAATTTTTAGGGTGCAAAATCTAGAGAACCTGAAGAATCCCTAAAGGCCGGTTCAGACACTTGCGTTTGAGTGCATTTGAGAGCGTTGGACCGCGTTGCGTCGAGAACCGAAAGCGAGTCACCGGCACATCTGTGCTTCGTATGAAGCGTGGAATCCAATTCAAGGAACCATCTTGCACGCGATATAAGCAGCAGGGATGTCCTGGTTTCTCGCAGCCGCAACGCAGTCAAACGCAGTCAAACGCAGCTGTCTGAATCAGGCTTTAGAGTTCTTTTACGACCAGATATTTTTTTTAGTGAACGCGACAAGACGGAATTGGGCTAATCATCTCGAAAAGTCGAAATATGAAGTAAAACAGAGCTATTTACGCTTTTAATTAGCGAAAATAAACATATGATCCTAATTGAAACTTGCTTAGCGTAATCCCAAAACCATTCATGCAGTCAATTTTAGAAAGACTTGAAGTACGCGGGAAGTGCGGGACTCTGTGAAGTTCCCACTCAAGCAATGGGCTGGCGGTGCGAACACTCGAATGAAATTATCATCCGCATTTTTTGCATCGGCAGCCTTGAGCCCGTGACACAAGTTCAAACTTTAACGCATCCCCGCGCTTCCCACAAAGTGTGTTTCTTGTAAATTGACTGATTTTGTGGTTATTGACGACGCTCAGCAAGCTTCTAATTACAACCGCATGTTTATTTTCTCTAAGTAAAACGTTATTTAGCAAATGCAGTTATTATCCGACTTACAGTGTCGATGGGCCCTCTATATTATATCCCTTGGCCCAGTAACTGAGATGCCTAGAACGCAGGGTAGCCTTCACAATTTCTTCTAGAAAATGTCTAAAATTTAATTTTGACAACCTGCTTATGAGCGCATGCACGGATCTGACACCTTATGCAGCGTTGATTTGAGCGCGCCTGAGCAGCAACCAGGAGCTGTCCGGTGCAGCGCCTGCGGTGACATGTCCTCGCACCTGAAAAACTGATACGCAACACGCAATGACGCCAGACACGAAAATGGGCGAGCGTAAATTGGGCCGTAAAATGAAAACAGCTGCTGCGACAGGGGAGTTCGTTCATTAGTCTCGAAACAGATGCTGCAAACTCGCGTTCAGCGTCATCTGGACCGGTTTGCACAAGACACAAGTGGGACTTCTATTGGACCGGAGGTTCGACGGTCACGCCCCTAGCGGTTCGCTTCAGCTGTGTAGAATACAAAACTTACTTGTTTGTTTCTGACGCCTGTTCTGCTGATGTAGCCTAACGCTGCGTCAGCCTTTGGCTGGGAATGCTGCTCAATCAATAGACCTATTGCTAAATTCCCCAAGCCCCAAGAAGAATGCTGGGAATGTATGCACACGCGTCACTCGCGCTCGCCTTACCCGTGCAAAAGATTCGAAGCGAAACACCAACATAAAGCGTTGACGAACACGCGTACGAGATGCCATTTATTTTAGGCGTTTGATTTAGAAAAGTTACAACCGTTGCCCCAGCAGGTGCAGCGCGTGTAACTACACTCGCAGAATGCTTCTTGCGCTTGGATAATTTAGAAAAAAGGTCTATCACAATCAATGTCGTTTTGCCAAATAATCCAAGCATCAAGGAGAATACTAGGAACGTAGGTACACGCGCTGCACGCGCTCGCCTCCGTTGTCTGAGAAGATTCTGGCAAACAACCAAAATAAGGCGCGTAGAGGATAGCGCACGGAAAGTGCTATTTTTGTGCTTTTGCCTTAGAAGAGTTACTGGTGCCGACACCTGCAAGTACAGGGCGTCTAATTATACACGCACACGCTGCTTGGTGCTTGAGTAATTTAGCAAACGGTCTATCGACCCCGAGCTCTCAGCCGAACGATGACGCAGCTGCTGTCGTGCTGCCCATGCAGTCTGTGCTCAACGTTCGATCGAGGTAACTGACACAATAATCAAATGCGCAGGTCATATGTTCAAGAAACACCTATAGACCTTTCCAATGTCTACAAAATCACAGTCCAGCATGCTATCTTCACAGCGCAGCAGGTGCGTGTTCGTGGCTTCGAAAGCGAGCAAATCACGCGCCATACGCACGAACAGTCAAAATGGCACCGGCCACATGTTCTCTCTCTCGGTCCACGAAGCAAGAAGCGCGTGAACATAATCAGCTAAACCCTGCGTTTCCTAAGCGTTCTAGTGACCAATATCAACACCACCTAGACATATAAAAGCGCCAAAAAACGGCAGGGACAAAGAAGAGTGGAAACAACTCAAGGCGCACTCGCAACTGAAGCTGATTTAAGAAAAACGTATAATATAAGCCGTGTATAAAACGCTTGTTCGTCACAACAATCAATGAAACCCTTGAGCAAAATCAAACTCTTTCCGAGAGGACAAGGGAGGCTCGCTGACGTACTCATTTCCTCTTGCCCTAATCTCGAATGCCTCGTGAACTTCTCTGCACTTTTCTTCATCTTCAGCTTAACCGTCACTTCAGGAACGTGACAATGGGAATCAAATACAATGCGGTGGCTGGATTACCAGAAGGGCTTGCTTTCATGGCTGCCGCATGTTCGCGTGCATGGTCGTTGACACATCTGCCCGTCTGACCAATGTACACGGCAGCCGTGAAAGCAAGTCGTAGTATTCCCCCGCACTGGCGTCAGTGCGAAGGAATATACCTGGCGAGCCCGCTGCCCACAAGAGCGACACGCACTTGAATGCAGAAATGTCCTTTCATGATGTAACGACTGGTCGGAGGTTTTTTGTGTTTTCTCGCGAATTACATCTTCGGGGAAAACGAACGTGATATTCAGATCCACGGGATACAAATACTAAAAATTCACTCTAACTCGTTTTTTTTCGACAACCTCTTATGCTTCCCTCTAATTTAAAAGGACGCCGTGTGCACAGCTTAATGATCCTGTGTTCTGTTAGTCTCAACGTACTCTTATAATTATTAGATAAAACTATTGTCTCAACAAAAGAGAGCGAGCTCTTTTTCTCTTCTTCTGGAAACGTTACCTTTTTGGTTTTTGATCTTTACGACTCTGATTTTTTTATCTATTAATTCTTCACCGTGTGCAAATACACTTTGTCCCTCAAACAAAATCAAAGCTGGAACACGGCGAGAAAGGCTTTTCCTGTGCCAGCCGCATCATTTAACCAAAACACAAAACTCGCGAAAATACCTAAATTCGAGTTTACAAAGTTATTGGCGCGTTGCTCACTAACGTGATAGCAAGCGCTTTGCCCGATTCAACGGAATTTATGGCACGCAACCAGATTTGTCACATATGATGAATTGCGGAAATATTTCACATGACCAGTGACCGAGGAGCAGATAGACACAAAAAGGAGCCTAATTTGTTTTTCATCGCTAACAAAGTTCGATAAGATTAAAGACCAAAATTCAAAGCTTGCCGATCGTTTTTTGTATAAATTACAAAAATACCCCCCCCCTCCCCGCAAGCGGTCTCTTGCCGCCGGGAAGTGAGCCCGGCACATTGCTGGCGCGGATTTTAAAATCGAGACCAAGAGAACACTTAGATTCACAAGCGCAAATATTCCCAGTCACACCCTCCGCCCCCCGGCCTCAATCTTGCGTTCTCACGCCAAATTCTTCGTTGAAAAAGAAAAAAGAAAGAAAACACTTTCGGTGTAGAGAAGGACCCCACGTGCTCCGGTTACGTTTTCTGTGCTGCTGATTTTCTTTTCTTTTTATACCAGAAAGAAAGGTGGAGAGGATGGCGAGGAGGAGGCGGCAAAGCCAAAGGTGGCACGTCTGTACCATTTCTCTTAGCCGAAGGCCTACGTGGAAGAAGCAGCGAGCCCTTCAGCGCGGGGCCCAGCGTCAACAGGAAGGCTAAGACGCAATCCAATCCGACAGAAGCCAGCACAAGCTGCAGGAGAAGTCGAGCCAGACGGAGATAGAAGAAAGAAACCCGCAAAACTAAACATCTTAATGGAGAATGTGAGAGTGAAAGCTCAAAACAAAACGAACGAACGAACGAACGAGAAAAAACAACAACAGCCATAACGAAATGATAACAAAAACACGAGAGCAGGAACCAGAAGCCAACTAGAGCGTAGAAAAGAAAAGTTATGTCGACGATAGTGCAGGCTCGAAAAGGAAACATAAAAGATGGATGGAACGTAAGAAGCGACAACAGGCAAACCAGTCATAAGCAGGACATAAAGAAATGCCCCGAGAGCAGCCATTTTTTGTTTCGTTTTCCTCGCTTCGTTTGTCGTGAGTGCTGACGACAATTGACGGTAGCAGACGGCACACTTGGAGAAGCAGACGACAGCTGGGAGCAGCTGAAGGCGACATACTCGTCGTCGTGCGCTGCAGCTTAGCTTCAGGGTTGACGCAGCGTATAGCATTTTGCGGGATGACTCAATGAAATGACCAAACTTACGGAGTACACCTATGTAAACACTAGATTGGCCGAACGGGCCCGATAAAGGGTGAACTCAGAAACAAATACAAATATAGCAAAGAGAAGGATTAAACTAAATCCTAGTGTAGAGAGAAAGAAAAGATCTGATTGCATATTCGATGCATCTGCGTTGGCGTCCGTGAAATGTATACAGGAAGAAACAAAAAAATATGTGTGTTAAAAAGATAAAACAGACAAAACAGGTCTTTAACACGAAAAACAAGCAAAGATAAGAATACGAGATTATGTCGAGGGTTGGTTTTATAGAACCAGATCACGTCTTGCGCATTCTCATCCAATAGGAAGGTGAGGTGCGTAAATAAATGCGACAACGCCGACTGAAAATCTCGAGTGAACACCTTAGAATGAAGACACTTTTGCTTTTTTTTTCGATCTGAAATATCTCCCCCACGTCACGTATAACAATAAAAAAAAAAAACGTTATGAATTTTTAAAGGTTCTGCCGCCTTTTGCTCGCATTGCGCAACGTACACACGTATTCGTTTCGTTTCATCTCAACAGTCTCAGAAGATTAGATTTAGAAGCAAACTCCTTTACATAATCCGCTAACATGAATCATAAATATAGGCACCTTCCACTTCCCAGCCCATTTTTCTCCCCTTCCTAAGCTTCTTTTTTCCTCATCGAAAATCGGAACCTCTCTCGTTTGTTTGCCCAAACCGGCTTATGCAGAGCTTACATAGTTTCCAATTTCGAAATAACGTGACACATTAGCGGAAGCCACACTGAACACTATCTGACACGAATGCTCTTCGCGCGTCCCCCACCCTGGAGAACGTGCGTGTTCGGCGACAAGTGGATCGTAATGCATGCAGATCTCGACGTAGTTAGCACGAACACGTAAAAGCCCCGTTCCTTTCTTTTTTTCCCCCTCTGAGAATTGAAAGGCTGTTGTGAAGGGAAGTAGCGTTGTGGAAAGTGCTCTGTAACCTTCTAGTGGTTAAACTTTTGATGTTCGTCAATACCCTGCACTGAGAGACAAGAAAAAGCGCCGATGTTCTCTTCGCGCTAATGCGGAGCGAAAGTTCGTCTGCTTCTTGCATAGGTGTTGCGACAATGTCAGAACGGGAGCTCTGATTGGCTAGTTGAAAAAAAATAGTGGGTAGACCTTGAAGCATCTAGTATTGAGGTCTACCCACTATCTTTTCAACTAGCCAATCAGAACTCGGAGTCGTTCTGACGTCAGCGCCACCCCTGTGCAAGAAGCAGACGACTGGCTCTCCGCATACACCTATGCGCTTAGAAACTGAGGGAAGAGGAAGAGAGAACTTCTCTCTCCCTCAAGTTAAAAAAAAACTTACAGAATTTGTTTTACCGTAAAAGTAAACTACGAATCGCAATAACTCGTTCTCCGCCCGATGGTGGCGCTAGAGGTCCGAACCAGACGCTAAAATGTGAGCACTAACCGTGATCTTAATAAAAAAAAAATGTTAGAGGGGATTTTCTGAAATTTTCAATGAGTGAATGGGGACCATTTTCGCTTGTTTTCGGTAAGTGGCGCCATAGAGCTCCATGTATTCGAGAACTCCGTCTGCCGCCATCTTCCCATTGAAGGTTTTAGAAAATTACTTATGACTTTTGAACAAGATATCGGTTCGGCTAAGCGTAGTTTATTTTTGCAGTGAAAAACAAATCTTGTAAGGATTTTTCGGGGATATCCTGTATATCTCTTGAAATTCAGCCCCATGTCTGTTTGAACTTGACGCTCCCGTCCTCGCTTGAAGCAAAGACCTTCCCGTGAATTACGAAACACCTGTTCTTTTCTATACCTTGTTTCGGTCGCCTGTAGACTGCTGCAGCTAATTCCTCTTTCATTCTTCTTTCCCATATTTTTCTTTCTGCTTTTCTTACTCTTTTTCACTGAACTAGTCTGGTCATGCCTCACCACTATTGTGTGTAGGTATATAAATGTTAGCTTTGATAATTCTTGCTCTTTCAATTTGTGCTTGCATTTTTTCACGCATAATTGCTGGGATACTTTTAGGGCCTACACAGTATATTTCATTTAAGTCAAATCATGGCCCCCCTGCTTTCAAAGGACGACCGGTCCATGCTCACCTGTACCTTCTCATGCGCTATGTTCTCATTCGCCCCCAGCGCCAATCTTCCCACGCTCCTTTGTTGAATTTTCAATCCTGATTGAACCACTTACCTCGTGTGCTGTACCCCATTGCCAAAAGATAGTCAGTCACCATCATTCCATTCTATATATCCCTGAGCAGTTCATATCTATTATAAATCTATAGTGCATTGAGTTTTATAGTTGCTGAATTTATATTTCCATCATCTTCATTTACTTTACTCATATATAAGCCATACCACCAGATATTTGTATTTTTCTACACGGTCTATTACACTCTCTTGCATTTTCATGGGTTTTACCTTTCCGTCGTTAAAGACCATTACTCAGAGTCCAGACTTGTCAATACTAATATTCAGTCGCAAGATGCCGCGCCCTTTTCCTCTCCACATATCGCAGTTAGTTGCTGCAATGTCTTTTGGATCTATGCCATAGGTACCAGTGTTGCGGAGTTGCCACTCCGGAATTGGTATGGTTCCGAAATCATTCCGCACTTTCACGACCCCGGAATGGAATGGGAATATAAATGACGGTAGCGCAGGGGGTAATGGAATGGCAATCGGAATTAGATGCCTTTACTCGGAATGGAGTGGGAATGGAATGGGCTCGATTTTATGCAAGCTGTATCGATTTTCATTCGGGCCTACGGGCTGATGGCTCCATTCGTTAGGGCATGGGAAGTGATCGCTCTTGAAACAGCAACATTGCACTAAAGGTGTCTGAGGCCTGAGTGTCTTACTGGTGCATGCTCCGTCGAGGATAAAAATGGAGCTCCCTCAGGTGAAGCAACCAAAACTTAATAGCTGTGGACCAACAAGGTGTCTTTCCTGGCCTTGCGAGACGCGACATAGCGTTTGTTCTAATCATGCGCGATTAGCATGTAGCTGCTACCCAGGGAGTCGAACGAGAACCAGAGCAAGGCCGTTATTTTTAACTGTGCCTGAACGAGACTGTAACCGAAATCAAACGTTGGATATTGAACCCGAACCGGAACAGAACCGTAAGCTCCTGGAAACATGGCAACATATACATAATAATTCAACAAATCAGTATATTTCACGTCTATGGATTGCACGAAATGGCGTCGGCGAGTTGGTGTGGAGGCGTACACTTGTATACTGGGTTTGGCCTTACGACGAACCGCAAAGGAGGCTACGGGCCACCGGAGCCAAATCGTAGCTCGGATTGCGCGCCGCGCGCCCTTCCGCATGGGCGGAGCGACGCGGAGAGCGCGAAGTCACGAGACAAGCTGCGAACTACAGATTGGCTCACGTATACGTGAGCCAATCTGTGAGTTCGCGAAGTATATCTGACTATGTCGAGAGCACGGTGGCCTAGATGCTAAAAAAATATTTGTGTGTGTTTGCGCGTGCGCGCGTGTGTCTGTGTTTTTCTTTTTTTGCTGCTAAGTAATATTTTTGAAGGAAGGAAAAAGCACATATAAAAGTGAAAATAAAAACAAACAGTTTACGGCTGTCAGTGCGTTGGTTCCGCGGTGGCGAAATCTGTCTGCGTGAAGATGCGAAGCTGTGACGAGCGCGACACTGCGGACTCCAGTCGCCGGGAAGCCAGTCGACCAGAGCCGTTAACGCTACTTAAAGTTTTTTTTCTTCTTTGTGTGTTTTTTAGAAAACGCAAGTCGCCCGTTGTATTCTTTGTCCTTTTTTATTTAGTTTTCGCTGCCTTTCTCCTCTTCAACTCAGTCGTTTGAGCAAGTCGTTCGGGTGTGCGGTGCGAGTAGTTTGCCGTTTCGATCTGGATGAGCATCATACCTGCGTGTGGTCGTGTATCAGCACTACGTGATATCCGTTAAAGACTTAACGCTAGCAGTCGCACTGTACTGGATAAATTTATCATTTACAGTAGGTAACAATGTCACCATACTCTTGCCATTAAGCCTCTTCTATACTCACAAAGCCTAGCAGTTCGACGACGGAGCCATACAGTGCCCGGTCGCAGGCTGAATGGTTACCGCGCTTGGCTATCGCGTCGAGGCTCCAGGTTCGATTCCATAGAGCGAACTCATCTTTTATTTATTTTTTCAACTTGACGTTCTCGTAAGTTAGAGAACCTTGTCGTTTGATCAAATTACGAATGTTCTACGTGCCGAACGTTCTACACCAAATGTTCCAGACACCCACGCGTGTACAAATGATGCTCCGCGTGGCGGTCCGGAGTTAGTCTCACTCTCGCGCTCGATCGTGGTTCTCCGCCGACCTGCGACGCTACCTCTTTGTACTTTTGTTTTCGGCACAAGTTCGCCAAGTTAAACTTTTAGAGTCTGTTCATTCGTCTCCTCATCATCTGTCATTCGTGGTATTTTGATGGAGGTGTAGGGTAAGGATTGCCCATCTTCAACAGCCCTCTGAGGACTCGTTAGCCAAGTCCTATTACAAGCCCAGCCAGGAGACTTCTCTTTAAAGAATCCGAGAATCAAGGGAATGCCCCCGGAGTTCGGCCAACTGTCAGAAACATCAAAGAATGCCCAGTCGACCATGAACAGCCAGTCCTCGCCAACTCTGGTGACCCTTTCTGTCGTTTTCCTGCCTGTCGCTCCACGTACGCCTACACCCTTTAACGGCGACGTCCATGAAGACGTGGAAGATTGGCTTCAGCATTAAGAAAGCGTAGCACATTACAAGGGTGGGCAGCTGAACAGTGCCTGCAAAACCACTCCTTTTCTTTAGAGGGAACCACAAGCCACTGGCTTGAGAACCATGAGGCTTCCCTTGCGTCATGGGATACCCGCAAGGCCGTACTCAAGAGGAGTTTCACGAACCAGCAACGACGACAGCGAGCGGAAGACCTCCTGGAAATAAGGGCTCAAGGCCCCAACGAAATGATCACCAGCTTCGTTGAAGACGTCCTCTGCCTGAGCAGCCGCGTCGACCCTCAGTCCACCGAGGACAAGCTGCTGCGCGTCTTCATGAGAGGCGTGAAGAGCGACATCTTCGGCGGCCTTGTTGGCGGCCCACCGACTACTGTCATGAATTCGTTGCCGAAGCGACGAACATCGAGCGTGCCCTGTCTGCCTGTGCCAGCCACTACAACAGACTCTCCGGCACGCGTCTTGCTTCGACTCTGGCTTCTTCCCGATCCGACCGGGGCGACATCGGCGCTGACAAAGTTCGCGAAATTGTCTGCGACAGTCGTCAGGAAGGCGCTCCGGAAAATTATACCCACCGCTGATCGCCACGCCTCGATCTCCATCGCCGAAATCGTGCGGGAAGAAGTCCAGAGAGGCCATCCAACCAGAGGCTTCCATTAGCGTGGCGGCCACCAAGGAGCTCACGCTAACTCGCGTCGCAATGGCCCGACGGCCACCGTCTCCTTCCTCGCGCCTATGTAGCGCCGCCCCGACGTCAGTGTCCTGCGCCGCGGTATGATAGACGCCACGACGACCAAGTCCAGTGCACCTACAAGGAGCCCCATGCTCCTCGGAAGACCAACGTGTGGCGAACGGCCGACCAACGCCCTATATGTTGCCACTGCGGGGAGGCGGGCCACGCGTACCGACAGTGGAGCTTCCGTCACATGAGGCTGAGAGGGTTTGCGCCGAACGACACTCGGCCCCGCCTATGAGAACGATCAAGGGACATCGAGGAGTACCTGCGCCGTCCACCATCCGTCGTCTTCAGTGCAAGATCCTGTCCGCCATCCCCAGGACGTCCGGCATCGCTCCTTTGTCGGTCCCGCCGAGAAAGCTTGTCCTCCCTGCGTCGCCAGAAAAACTAAGTGCGGCAACGCCTGGAGCTGGCGTTGTCGAAGACGACCGAAGTAGAGAGCGTCCGAGAACGCCTGAGCGCTCCCATTCTCCCGACGCCACGCATAACAACGACGCTCCTGCAACGGTGCCCAACAATCTAAACGTTGTTATCGACGGCCGCGACGTCGGCCCTCGTGGACACCGGAGCAGACTACTCAGTCTTGAGTGAGAGGCTCTCTCGCCACCTACGAAAGGTTACGACGCGCCGGGGGGGGGGGATTACAAATTCGAACCGCCGAAGGACAACCGATAACGCCCACTGGAAGGTACACTGCTCGCGTTGAAATTCATGGCGAGACGTGTCCTGTGAAATTCGTCGTTCTGCAAGACTGTGCTAGAGGTGTCATTCTCGGCATACACTTTGTGTGCGAATACGGCGCCGTCATCGACCTTGGAGATAACAAATTTACGCTGCGAACACCTGTACCGCCCCAGAGAAACACCAAACAACGTCAGTCGCAGTCCAAGTAGCTGCAGACCACGTGAGCTTGCCGCCGCGATCAAGTGTTGTACCCGTCGTGACCAATGCAGCTACCTGCGGCGAAGTTGTTCTGGAAGGCTACGTTCAATTGCTCCTGGGAAGAGGAATAGGCGTCGCAAGAGTAGTAACTGAACTTCAGGATGGACGCACTGTGGTTCTCGTGACGAACTTCCGACAAGAAACACCTCACGAAAGGTGTCGCTGTGGGCAACGTCGAGGAACTCCTGAACTCCGCCGAAATCGTCGCGATTACTGAAGAGTCCTCGTCACCTCAGCAAGAAAGTACGTCGCCAGCGCAGCTCGACATTGGCCCCAAGCTTCCGGGCCCGAAACGACGGCAGCTGATTAACCTGTTCGCCGAATACAGCGACTGCTTTGCGACGTCGTCGAAGGTGTGCCAAACCACCGTTGCGAAGCACCGCATCGTTACCGAGGATGACGCGTCGATCGCCTTACGGAGTCTTCATAGTCTCCTTAAAGGGGCGATGCAACGATTTTTGTATTTTGCGCAAATACCGCTTAGAACGGATCCCTGACGTTAATGACCTGTGAAATACCCGTTCGTTTTTCACCACACGCAATCGAAGTCGCAGAAAAAAATAAAGAAAAACGAGCAGAGTTCACCCCCTCAACTCGCAGCCAGAACAAGCGGCCACGTGATCTGGAGCCGATTATATGCCGCCAATGTTGATCATAGCCATGCGCTGGGGTTGGCAAGGCACAGGACACGCGCTGAGTTCCAGACATTGTTATGGTTCGGCTGTTGTCGTCATTGCAGCGATTGGACACAGGACACTACCCGAATGCTTCTCGAGCTATCGATTATCACGAGCCCAAATCGAGTGTCCACGCCATGCTCGGGTCCAATCTATGAGCCGCATTCAAATATCGTCACTGGGCGGTACTGCTACCGCCCAGCTACGTCATCAGGTTTTGCGAAGGAGAGATTGAATGAAAACACTCGGTTTTGTCCTCGAAATTACAGCGCAACAAAGGAGTTTCTTGGTCAGTGGCGTTGCGTGCGAGTATCCTTGAGTCCCACTAGTGCCAGTAAGCTCGTGTAAAGTGAAAAACATTCCAATTGAATATCGTTGCAACGCCCCTTTAGAGAAAAAGAGGTAATCCAGGAGCAAGTTCAAGAGATGCTAAACGACGACATAATCCAGCCTTCAAGCAGTCCGTGGGCCACTCCAGTCGTACTTGCTAAGAAAAAGGTCGGAAAGCATAGGTTCTGTGTAAACTACCGGCAGCTTAACGCGGTGACGAAAAAATGCGTCTATCCACTTCCCGCATATACAACACGCTAGACCGGCTGCGCCACTCTCGATATTTTTCGTCGATGGACCTGAAACAGCGGCTACTGGCAGATCGATGTCGACGAACGGGACCGAGAAATGACAGGCTTTGTGAGGCCGGATGGACTGTACGAGATCAACATGATGTCCTTCGGGCTATGCACGGGACCAGCAACTTTCCACCATGCCATGGGCGCTGTACTTACACGACTGAAATGGCAGATCTGGCTAGCCTACCTTGGCTACATCGTAGTGTTTTCAATAGAATTCGACAGCGCCTGCCAGATATTGAATAAGTATTTTTTTGTAGTAAGGCTGCCTCACACAGCACCTTTCCCTACGCTTTCTTGTAAGTCACCGAAACTTCCAGGTTCAAATGTCGCGTGACAGACTATCCCCTTGAGCTAGTTGCCACGCTTAATATGAACCAAATATGTCCCGGTGACGTTCTAACGCAACGTAACGTAAAAAAAACGGGGGTGTGTGAACCGGCCTACGGCCGCATTCACACTGACGGTCGAACTGCGTTCGTAAAGCGGTTGCGAACGCGGCTGCTCGAAGAGCCAGTCCACCGAGAAAATGAGGGGAGGAGGAAGACGAGAGCTCGCGGGGACGTCAGAACACAGATCTCTGGTTGGAACGATTACTGGGCAAACCTAAAGTTAGCTGCCTTTGCCTCCACTGCATTCGTCGGACGCTTTACAACGCGAGAGACAAACGCCGGACGGCGGCGTTCCGCGTTCTAAAAGCGTCCGAGGAGCGCTGTGGAGACAAAGCCGCGCTAGCGTTAGGTTTACCCAGTAATCGTTCCAACCAGAGCTCGGCGTTCTGACGTCCTCGCGAGCTCTCGTCTCCTTTCTCCCTTAGTTTCTCGGCGCAAACAATTTCACGCGCGTTTGATGATACAAACGAGTGAACACGCACCCCGGCTGCGATTCGAGCCGGAGTGAATGCACCTTTAACCATGATCTTTAGCGCGACTGCGCTCCCCTCGTTCCCGCTCGAGGCCTCGCGACAACAAAGTTACGCGACCCAGCTCAGGCTCCGGCCAGACACCGTCTGGCTCAGAGCACTCGCTCTGGAGGCGAGCAGCCACGAGAGACGCCCTGTCGTGCCAAAGCCGCCTCCGCTCGAGCGACTCGCTTGTTTACGTGCCTTTCCTCTACGCCATTCGTTCTCCGCACCCTCCGACACGCGGAGCCGGGTCTCGCCGGTCAGGCTCGAGTAACCCAAGACGACTCTAATTACAAGCTGCCACCTCTTGGACGCAGGTTAGGCTATCACGCCCACGGGTTCTCCCACGACAGTGCTCCCGAAATTCCGGGCGGGGGCCCCGCCGCTATCGAGGGAGAGTCTTCTCGTAAAGGTAGCTTCGCCCCACAACGTCTCGTCCCTTCAGTTCTCCTTTTACTTCGTTTGGCTTTCGTAGGCGTCGTGTGCGCTCCTCTCCGCCTTTCCGGTGGGTGTAAAACGTGGCCGATTTCACGGTCGGGCGCTGTACAAGGGCAACCTTGACTTGTTCCAAGCCTCGAACTCGCGTCGCTCGACAAACCGCCTCTTCAATGCGCGCAAAAAAAAAAAAAAAAAAAACAGAAAAAACAATTGAATTGGTTTGGGTTTTGTTGAGAGGAATTGACGTCACTTCAACGTTTTCTTCTCACATTCATGTCCGCCTCCACAATTTTTTGTTAGACTCTTTCTTAATATTCCTTCCGATTGTTTCGAAGGATGGCGGTATCTAACAAGAGCAATGAACGTGAACCTTACTAACGAGCGTTTGGGCAATCCAGAGTTTGGTTGGTGTGAATGTACAGTGTACAACACCGTTAGCGCGAACACGACATTCGCACTTTTTTTTTGTTTTTACTTCAGAAGATTTATGGCGGGGAACCAAACTTCAACCCTTAGGTTACTGCTTCAAATGAGCACTTTCCATAACAAAAAATAGATTTTGATGAAAACCTTTTCATAAAAAAGACAAAAAAAAAAGGTAGAATCGGCGATCGTTTGCTCTGCATCAAGAGAGTCCCGCAGTCTACTTATGGGTAGATGTGGCGAAAATTATTCTGTTCTAGCTCCTATTAGGTCCTGTATTGTCGGTAGCAATCATAAACTACCGATTAATTTTTAAGTCAGATGAGAAGTTACGCCATGTTCAAAGTTGTAAAAAACGCAAGCGTGAGCTGTATATATATATATATATATATATATATATATATATATATATATATATATATATATATATATATATATATATATATACAGGGGTGTCACAAAAAATTTACAAGGTCTTTTTACTGCAAAAATAAACTTGGCATCGCCGAACGCTCATTCTCCGCCCAAAGATAGCGGTAGACGTCACAACCGGATGCCAAAGTTTCAGCCCGATCCGATAACTTAATCAAAAGTTATAAGTGATTTTCTGAAAATATCAATGGGAAATGGCGGCCGACGGAGTTTTCAAATACATGGGTGCTCTACGGCACCAGAAACCGAAAAACGGGCAAAAACTGGGCTCCTTTTTCCCATTGGAATTGTCAGAAAATCACTTATAACTTTTTGGAATAAGGTGTCCGTTCGGAATGAAACTTTACCTGGTTGTGACCTCTAGCACCACCGCTCCGGTGGAGGAACGAGGTTCGGGCGATGCCTAGTTTATTTTTTGCGGTGAAAAAAAACCCCCGTAAAGCTTTTTTGTGACACCCTGTATATATATATATATATATATATATATATATATATATATATATATATATATATATATATATAACGGGCATGGTGGCGGGGGGGCCGAAGGCGGGGTATAACTGAGAGGAAAAGCAAAACCCTTGATGGAAACAGCAACAACGGGTGGTTTATTCTTCGACGTTTCGGCCGGAGTCCGGCCTTCGTCAGGAAGAACTTTTACAGATGAACGCGGGTGGTATTTATACAATGCTACGGTCGAGTCCAAGTTTCAAAAGCGGCGGGATGACGGTTGGAGTTTCCAAAGGAGCGTAGGAAGAGTTCCAGATGGGCAAACGTTTATACAATGCTACGGTCGGGTCCAAATTTCGGCGGGATGACGGTTGGAGCTTTCGTGAGAGGGAAGCGTAGTGCAGTTCGTATCCGGGTAAAGTAGCTTGACGGTCGGGGCCAAGTTTCAAGGACGGCGGGATGACGGTTGTAGCTTCTTGAGAGAGGGCGCAGGGTGGCTTTGTGTCCGGGCGGGCAGGGGTGACCTGGACGATAACGTACAATAGACGAAAAGTACACGCGCAAACTAAAGTGCTGTCTCAAAAAAAAAAAAAAAAAAAAGGCGCCAAGGTCACTTGTGTTGTTTCATGGAGCATGCATGATTCAAACCTGGAAGGGAACAATGTTAAACCTAGAAATAAAAGAATATCAAAACCTGGAAATAAAAGAGAAAAGTTGATGGTCCAGTTCCGGCCACAAACACAGTACCACTGCTAACAATAAGGTATGGGACCTGAAAAAATGTCTCCTCATCGCTGTTGCTATTCGTCGGATAGCATTTTAATCGATGCCAGAGTTCCGGGGCTTTCATTTATTCCTTGTTTAATTGTATTGAATCGGTAAATTAGGTAGGATTCACGCTGTTCACGTTCGCGATTTGATTTAAATCCAGATTCTAGGAGCGTCACTGACAATTTATCAAATGAGTGTTTTGAGAGAGCGAGATGTTTTGATAGAGGCAGTGTCGGAAGATTTATGGCGTGAGATTTGTGATTATTAAAGCGCAGTCTAAATGCCGTTCTAGTCTGCCCTATGTATTGCATTTTGCATACGGTACACTCGAATAAGTACACGACATTCGACGAGGCACATGTTAAGTGCCCTTTAATTTTGATCGAGAACTGCGAGTGCGTGCTTCTGGCCGTGTTTGTGTGCTGCATCTGTTTACAGATGAGACATCCTGGGTGCATGCAAGGCATACATTCGTTAGGTGGCGGCAATGAATTTATCCGAGAGTTTACTAGCGTGTCTTTGAGGTTACGCGATCGTCTGTGGACTACCCCAGGGGCGGATGGGAACGCGCGTTTAAGGCGCTCGCTTTGTTCGAGAATGTTATAATGTCGTCTTAAGATATTATTTACATTAGGATGATTCATGCTATAAGTTAGATAGAGATTTGTGCGTTGTGCGTCGCTTTGCGTGGGGCGCGGGCTGATAAGGTCTGCTCGGTTCAGCTGCTTGGCTTTTCTGATTGCATCGTCGATTATACGGGGTGGATACTTTTGTTTCTCTAGCACTGACTTTAAATTTTGGCTGCTCGCATCAAAATCTGTCTCTTTGGAACAAATTCGTTTGAAACGATGAGCTTGGCTGTAGGGAATGCTGTTCTTGCAATGGTGTGGGTGGTCGCTTTGATAATGCAGGTATTGCTGTCGGTCTGTTGGCTTACGGTATAGGCTCGTGGCGAGTTTACCTTCCTCTATTTTAACATTGACGTCTAAGAAGTTTATTTCGGTTTGAGAGTACGAATGTGTAAAGCGGATGCTCGGATGAGCAGCGTTGTATCGATCTATGAAGTCCACCAGCTCCTCCTCAGTGTGCGACCAGACGATAAATATATCATCTATAAACCTTTTGTATATTAGCGGCTTTACGGGACATTCAGAAAGGAACTGAGACTCTAATTTTCCCATGAATACATTGGCATAGTTCGGGGCCATTTTGGTGCCCATCGCGGTTCCGCTAACCTGCCTAAAGTATTTATTGTTAAATTCGAACGTGTTGAGTTCTAAGACAAGCCTCGCTAGAGTAGCGACGACGTGTCCATCTGGGGTGTCCGGTTGTTTGTGGAGTACGTACATGTCAATTAACGATCTTATCCCATCATCATGTGGGATATTTGTATACAGCGATGACACATCGAGTGTAACCAGATATGCATTTTTTGGAATGCATAAATTTGATATTTCCCTTAAGAAGTGAGTTGTGTCTTTAATGTACGAATCGAGACTTGTAGGTATATGTTTAATTAAACTGTCTACATATCCTGATATGGGTTCGGTTACTGTACTTATTCCGGATATGATTGGGCGCCCTGGGTTACCAGGTTTGTGAATCTTAGGGAGCATGTAGAAACGGCCCGGGGAAGGCTGTACCGGTTTCATCAGTTTATGTTCGTTAGCGGTTATTCTGCCCTCGTCTAGGAGATCCTTAAGGACCGAGGTCACAATCTTAGTGTGGTGCACCGTGGGGTCAGCCGCGAGAGGTTCATAAAACTTTGAGTCATTTAGTTGGCGGTTTCCTTCTTGGATGTATTCAGAAGTGCTAAGAATCACAATTGCTCCTCCTTTATCGGCAGGTTTTATCGTTATGTCTGTCCTATTGCTCAGGCTTCTTAAGCTAGCCCTTTCGGATTTAGTGAGGTTATCCCGTTTTCCCGCCTGCCTGCGATATTCCCGCATAATGTCTTTTTGCACAGCGGCTATGTACAAGTTAAGACAATCGTTACGGTTAGCCTTCGGCGTCCAGTCGCTCGTTGGACGTTGCTGAGAGGTGTTGGAGCTAGAAGTTCTGTCCACGAAGTATTCCCGCAATCTTAAATTTCGCGCAAAGTTGTCAAGGTTGCGTAGTAATTGAAATTCGTCAACAAAACCTGTGGCGGGACAGAAGTTCAATCCTCTCGAAAGGAGTTTTTCCTCTTCTGTTGATATAGTCACTCCAGATAGATTAACAATTGTAGTGCCACAAGGGGCACTAGTACTTGGCCTATCGTCTGTTATGCTAACGGCCGGTTGAGTATGTTCGCTATAGTTAAATGATGTCGTAAGCTGAGGTAAAACAGGGTTAGGAACCTTATCGCGCTGTAGCTTACGTAGCTTGATTGTTTCGAGCTCATGGCGTTTCTTTTTATCGAATTCAGATAGGGCGCTAATTTCGGATGTCGATAAGGGGCCATTTGAACGGAGAAGTGCAGCGGTCGCGGTAGTTAACTGTTTTACTTGTTTGTCACTATGATGAATCGCTATTTGGACCAGTTTAAGGGAAGCCTCAAGGAGAACCTGTTGCCATTCCGATCGGTCATGTTGGTCGAGGTTTGTGCAGGCGGGAGGAAGGGAAAGTGACATGCCCTTCGGTGTGATGCCTGCGTTAAGGTACACTAGCAAGGTTGATTTATGAAGTTCGTGCCTAATGCGTTTGTCTGAGAGCTTTCGTACTTTAAGAAAAGTGGTACTGTAGTTTGGAGCAGAGGAACTGGACTCACCGAACTGTCGTCAATCTTCTTTCGGGCGCGGGGAGCTCTCCGCGGCGGGCTTCCGCAGGTTGTAGCGCTGTCTTGTGGTGCTCCTCGGCTGCTGCGGGTGTCGCTTGGGTGCCGCACTCTCGACAGGTGTCGGGTACTCATCGACGTAGTCGACGCTCTCGCTGGCTGCCGGGCACGGTGTTCCCGGGATCCCCACAGGGGCAGCTGGGCTCTCTGGACTGGCGTTGTGGGACCTGGGACTCTCGGGGTGCCTGGCTTCCACTGATGGGGCTATCCTGGTGGAGTTGGCGGCGGCGGGGATCTCTGATGACCACCCTGGCGACGTCGTACTTGTTCCGCGTTGCAGAATCGACTTCAGGTTTGCCGCGAGGAGGGCGACTCCCGTGAAGCTTGGGTGCAGCCCGTCAGCCGCCAGGACTCGAAGAGGCGGCAGCGACGTGAAGTCGTGGTCGAGGAAGGTGACCTTGCCTGGTTTCCTGCAGTAGTCCTTGACCGTGTTGTTGAATTTCCGGGCTTCGGTGTTGAACCAGTGGACGAAGCGGTGGTTCGACTGATCCAGGCGGCGATTGGTGTGCCGAGGCAGCACAAGGGACACAACAAGCCTCTGGAGCTCCGGGCGTGCTCGCAGCGTGTTGTTGACCAGGCGACAGCACCGTCGTAGTGTCTCGTCGGTGCCGTATCGTTCCAGTTCGGTCGTCCCTACGTGAAAGACGAGCGTCGTGACAGAACGTGGAAGGTTGGCGAGCTCCTTCTCGATGTCGAACGTGGATGCACCACGGATGGTGATGAAGGCGGGTGCGGCTCTATCGTAGGGGTCGAAGTGCTGATGGAGATACCGGGACGAAAACGAAGGGAGAACTAGACAGGACGCGGCATATATATATATATATATATATATATATATATATATATATATATATATATATATAATCATGAGCCATTCCACTTTGTGAAGGTGTATGACCAGCGAAGCTGTTTAGCACACGACAAAGACCCGCACCGAGGAGCCGGAGGAAACTAGACACGCGCGATGGGACCGCCACTCCGGGAGAGCGGAAGAAAAGGAAACTAGGCACGCAAGCGCTTGAAACCGAAACGACGACAAAGAGAGGGCGGTGCGAGCGTAGACATGGCCGACGCGGGTCGCACAGCGGCTAATCTTTCAGAAACCTTTATGATCTACCTGAGAGTCTACTGATCGTGAAAATGGTGCCTATTGACAATTAATCCACTGAATAGACCTCACTGTTAAATTACCCAAGCATCAAGGAGAATGCAGGGGATGGTTTTCCACTCGCCGCACGTGCCGGCCTCTGATGCTGTAACTGTTCAAAAGCAAAAGCCTAAAACAAAAGGGCATCTTGCACGCGCGTTCGACAACGCTTTATTTTGGTTATTTCCTCCGAACCTTTTATACCGGGAAGGCGTGCGCGCTCGGCGCGTCCGGCTGTGCGAGCTTAGTGTTTTTAGTCACTGCACACGAAAAATCCACGGAACCCAACCCATAAACAACCTCGTTGTAAAAAAAAAAAAAAAAGTTCCTTGTTTGAGTTGTTTTGCAAAGACATCTCGCGGAGCTGCTGTCGCACGCACCTGACCGCATGATAGTCGCGTTGGACATACCTTGTGCAGAAATGAATAATCACAAAAAGAAAAAAGCATTGTGCTGTAGTCTGGTGCGAGACACCGGTGCAAGTATTGTCATGTCATGGGCTGATCTTGCGGGATTGGACAGAATGGCACGAAAAGCTCTAAAGCCAGTATTTTTTTTTTTTGAACCTTCTACTGCCACCTGACAGACGGCGAGACGGAAAAGCGTCACTCTTCGAAATGCTTTGTTAGCGCGGGAAATCGTTTAAGATAACTATATAAACCCATGTGCTTGTACTAGCGTTTTTCACAATACGGCAAAGGACTCGAGATGACGGCCTGGTGTAGATAATGGGAGGGAACCCAAGCTACGGGCTTCAGAATGTATAAGCAGAAGAGCAATATCTAAAAAAAAAAAAAAATCGCTTGTTTGAATTTTGAGAATCATTATTGTCGCGTCAAGAAGGCCTAGTTAAAAATTAATTCTAGCGCCTTCTTCACAACAGGCTGAAAAGCTTGTTTCGAGATTATATTTGGGAAGCTAAGCGACTTACCAACATCTGACATCGTCAGATCGAATTTTACTCTTGTCGTTCGACTTCATTTCAGCTCCATTAATTTTATTCCCACTCCATTTAATGTTTAAAAAGAGTGGACGGCTATTGTTTCTTTATGTAACTGGAATTGAACACTATAGGGTTGGTTGAGTTGAGCCAATTTTTCTGAAACCTAGTTTCGATAAACGAACACGGCACACTATGCTCACAACAGAAGAAAGAGGTTCTCCCCTATTATCTGCTCCCTGTTGGTTATTAGCCCTGAGAAGTTGGCGTGGCGCCCCCTTACGGCGAACCGGGGTGACGTCATGGCGAGGCCAGAATTTTTCCCTGAGTCGCCCCCGTTCGCCGACGATAGCTGTCGGCGCGCTCGTTCCTATTTGATTTTTTTTCTGCGCGTTTTTCGTAGGAAGTGTAAATTTTCATATGTGGCTGTCATTGGGCATGGCCTGTAGCTGACGGCGAAACTTCAACCAACATTTCAGGCATGGTTGACAGGGCAGGCAACGCATGAATCACAGCTGGTATATAGAAAATGAAGAAATATGGCCACAATTGCAGGAGCATCGCTATAGATTCTCATCTCACACAATCAATGCTGCTGATGATGTGAATAAATTGCAGGTTATGTATACTATTTCTGTTCTTTTTGTATCTCTGTTTTTAAACAAAAACGCCGAAGCAGAAAAGCTGCATGATGCTCGAGCAACATGCTAAATATAGGCTGGGCTATAAAGAGAGAATCACAAGTGAGACAGCCCAAGTACAATGGCAAAGTAAAGAAAATAAGGCTCGCATTTGACCTTTGCTGGATTCGGATAGTATTTCAATAGACTCCACTGGTGGTGCCTGTGGACTTGTTTATATCATCCCTCAAGTAATATACAACAAACGTAAGCGAAGGTGTCTAGCCCGTGATTAGTCTCTTATGGTCTAGAATTAGGATTTTAGCTAAATCAAATGTCCTGAAGCTAAAATATCAGAAGCTTTTCTCAGGCAAGCTGTCACCCTTCACAGGTTCCACATTTTCTGCTACTAGTGCTGCATCTACCACGGGACAGCCGTTCGAATGCTCACTGTTCCTCCTGTTTTCCTCTGTTAGAAAGTCCAGCTGTAGAGAGCCTGAAGGCTGATGAAGCTTTTGGGGACCTGCAGCAGTGTCTCTTTTAATGGACCTCTTTCACATACCGACGGCACCAGGCGGTGGCTGCATGAACTAAAAATCGAGGAAGGGACCCACCTGCGCTACCAATCGATAATGGGAGCTGCGCTACCAGTTTCTTCGTTCTCTGAGCAGCAGGGCGTGCCCAACGCGCCGTCCAAGTGGGGCATCCGTGGCGTCCACTTAAACGTCGTGTTATTCTTTCCGTCCGCTTTCTTTTTTTGCGTAACACAATTATATGTATGCTGCAATTACGTTTGCTACTCGCTGATCTACAGCCTCCTTCCGAATTTCCTCGATTTTTGGTTTCAACTTCCGCCGCTTGGCATCGGGCGCTCGCGCGTGCGCAGAACGCTTCTCGGAAAAGGTCCATTGGAAATGACAATTCAAACCAAACGCGTATTTTCCGAACACACAAGGCAGGAATAAAGAAATAATGTCAGGAAAAAGTATAAACATTCCAAATTACGATAGTATTGCTGCGCATATTTTTGGCAGTTCAATATATCTCATACAAGCAACTGGGAGCACTTCGGCCGTTTTTCCTGCTGCCATACAAACTAATTTCCAGTAATTTTGCATCGTCTAAAAAAATAAAACATGTCTGCATACGTGTACGAACTATATAATTAATTCACGAAGAAGCTATATTTACGTGAAACAACCCTGTTCCACGAGCACTTCAAAGGCCTTCAGACCCCAGGCCTTTAAAGCGTCTGCGAACCAGTGCATGCCGAGTGGCACGCGCAGAGTCGGGGTCGCGAGCTAATTTGCTGACCGCCCAAAGGCCCTGGATATAAATTCCATTTGTGATGTCTGCAGAGCGGGATTAAAATATTCTCTTAAATCACGAACATGCAAGGGACAGAACTCCAGCGTTTGAAACAGTTACGCCGCACTTCCTTTCCTCCTCATCCTTCTCTCCTCATCCTCTCCTCCTCACCTCTTTCCTTTAAATCTCCCTGCTAAATTTTGCTATAAATTTAGCGAAAATTTCTCTGCTAAACTTGGTAGGTAAGGTTCCCCGCTAAATTTAGCGGGGAAATTTACGTCACGTGACCTCAACGCCAATTCAGTTTCCCCGCTAAATTTAGCTGGGAAAATGACGTCACATGACTTCGTGTCAGGTCACTGACGAAGAAATCTAGTTTCTCCCCTAGATTTAGCGAAAGAAATGACGTCACTTGACCTCAACACCAATTCAAAATCCCGCTAAATTTAGTAAGGTGGCTACGCCGACGGCGACGGTGAGGCCGCTCAACGCGGAAACGGGCGCCTAAGAGCTGCGCTCTAAAAAGTTAGGAAATGAAAGAAGATCTAAAACGAACGCACCCGCCGACACCTTAACCAGGTCTCGGTGTTGCCAATCGTGAAGTGAGTTCTTCAAAAAGTACGGCGTCAGTTAGAGTCGCAGGGTTTGAAATAATCCTAACCTCAGCGACCTGAGTGTTGGTCGTCTGATAACTTGTGTTAGCAAGGGCAGAAAGCTGGCGGAGAAGGCGGAGCTTCTAGTCTCAGCTTAACGGAGTATAGTACGACTATCTTCCTAAACCCAACCCAATGAACGGACAATAGTCGGCAGCTGCTTGTTTTACAGCAACATGAGGCTAAAGTACCGACGTGCCAAAAACCCCGGTTTTCCAATAAAGGCTGAAACAGACGTGCGAAAAACAACCCGAAAATGGGTCGGAAATCGTAACACGCAAAACCTGCCTCACGCTAATTCTAAAAAAAACAAACAAAACAATTTTTTATTGCTTGCAGACTGCAAATATGGTTTCGTTAAAGACGTATTTGCAATTTCAATATTGCAATTATCCCCGAGTGCCTTTTCTGAGTGACTAATGGCGTGGAACAACTTTTTTATGCTCTAGTTTGTATGCGTTTTTCGGTTGATGTTTTGCAGATGTGTTACAGCTTTAAACGGTAAAAATATAATTTTTACAACTTTATACGCTATTTCCTTTTTGGTCTGTGAACACGAAAGAAAAAACAATAAAGCCGGGGTCACACAGTTTATGCACTATACAAAAGACAGTCTGCAAACATATACGAAAGCGAATCACCCCGAGATTTTTGCTTCTAATAGGGAGTTTTAGTAGATCGTTTTCAAATGCCCGTTACCGCTACGGGCGCGCGCTTCAGAGCACGCATCGAAGTGGCAGCGCGAGCTCCCGCTACAATAAGCGTGGCCCAAAAACACGATCTACTAATACCCTAATCACACGGCAGTGTAAAGGTACCTTTAGCACAGGTACCTGTAGTAAAGGGAGCTGGAGATCGTGATCACACGGCGCACAAAGGTCCCTTTCGCTAAGGGAGGTCCTGTGTTAAACGGAGCTCGCCGAGTTCCCTTAGCAGCTACAGGGAGTAGCCTCGGACCCACGAACTCAAAATAATATCACAGATATATAAATATATCTTGTTTAATGCATTATAACAAATTGAATATATATATAAGTACCAAATTATGAAATGATCGTGAACACAAATGTGATGGAATAACACATTAACGATGAACGCATACTTTAGCTAGCAGGTAGCAGCGGCGGCACGTGGAGAACAATGTCTGCTACGAGCCCGAACGCGATGGACCACTGCGAGCTCTTTTTCGAGGTTGTGGACGAGTCGCCCGACTCTCCCGCCCAGGACCCTTTATCTTCGTCGTCGTCTATCCCTTTCGGTCACGTGACTGGCGTAACCGTGAGACTCCGTCGTGGTTCGTTTCTGCCGGGCACTATTTAGGTATACCTCAGTGAGAACTTCGCAAGAAAATGGAGCTGCTAAACATAAAAGGGTCGCCCACCTCGCAATGCAAGCTCGAAAACGCAGATGATTTAGGGCCAGTGTGGCCAGTCGGGTCGGACGTGTTAAAGCAAGACTCATTTAGGTGCGCCCCTTACACTTAGAGAAAAAAGTAAAGTGCCACAAAAGCAGACAGAAATAATATTTAGGTTTTAAATTTGATATTTCACGCACAATAATAATAAAAAACTGCGCGTCAAACCGATTTTGAGGAATAATTGTTTATCTCGTGCTCCTCTCGCGGTTAAGCTGGAATGCAATCGACATCAACTTAGTGCTCCGTTTATTTAGCGTGTGATCAAGAACGCCGTTTACTACAGGTACCTTCAGCTAAGGGACCTCAGCTAAAGGTACCTTTACGCTGCCGTGTGAATTGGGTATAAAACTCTATTGCCGCATGGCAATGAGTTCAAGGAGGAAACTTGGCGTGCGGCATTCAAACCACGGAGTTTGCGATGACTTGTGCTCGCAAACTGTATGATGCATGAGCAGTATGATTCCGGCTTCAACAGCAACGAAGCGACGTAGTTGGGAAGGAATAATAAGAAACTCATAAAATCTAATAAAAAAGAAGATTATGAAATAGATGCAGGCGTCAAAGAAACCGTCATAGCCTTTGGCAACAAAAATCAAGTTCAGTCTTGGTGTAGATAAGGTAAAACTTAAAATGGACAAGCACATACTACACAAACTTCCCCTTTGAAATCGAGTCAAACTTTGAGCGCCTGTTGCCTTTGACATGCCGAAGGTTTCTCCACTCAGAAGAACCCGCTGTGCGAGTTTAGCCGGGCAGACACGCACATTCCTCGCGTAAACACGGTCTTACGTGGGTGGGAAATAGACAAGGAATTTAGAGCAGACGTATGGAGCGCTACACTTGTTTAAAAGATATTACTTTTTCTTGTCTTGATGTGGAAAGGGAACTCAGCAACTATGCAATGCACGCGTTTGTTTTCTTCAGCACAGGACGATAGGGAAGTTTGAAGAAATCCTTTTTGACTGCACCGATATCACTCCGAGCACACACTTCACCGCAAAACAGTGACAGATGTCTGTTATTGTTACTTTCTCTTACACTGTAAAATTATTTTTGCTTGTTTTGCCCCAGTCTTGAGGTGAAATAATCAGGGTAAACTTTCACCAGCTCGCCTGAGCATTGAGTGTAATACTTCTTGCTTTCTACTAAAGTTCAAGATACGAAAACTCTCCTTTAAATCTCGACAAAATTGCAGTCTGGATTCAGTATCGCAAGTGAATCTAAGCTGCCGCCTCATCGCCAACAAATGATTACGAAACTGGCCAGGTGGCACTTGGTACATTTTTTAGCAATGCTTTCGGAAATGCCGTGCGAATTTCTAATTGAAACATTACTTTTAAATTTACTAATTAAAGATCTTATAACTCGGAAGCAATGCATAAGCTAGTTATAGATAATGTTAGCAATTTTCTTAAACAGAACCTTTGGCGAAAACCAATACGGCATTAATTTCTTTGTGTGCTGTGTGTATTCTTTTGCAGGGACGATTTGGCATTTGTTTTGAAAAATACCCAGAATATGCTTCTTCAATAGCCCTGGACGGCGGAGCCCGGCCAGAGCTATTGCCAAGTTTTCTTAGTAAAGTGAACGCTAAGAGTGCGATGTTTTACGGCGTGACGAGGCAACGATAAGGGGTGGACCGCTCATCAGAGATATTTTATTAACGCATGTAAAAAGAGTACACCAAACAGTCACGCGAAATAAGGATTTTTATCAGTACTTTTTTGCGTTTTATTATTTTTATTGACCGCTATATTTCACAGGAAGAGAACTAAAAATAAATTCGACTAGTGTCCGCCACACAGAAAGTACAAATGCGATTAGTATGTGGAAACTCATCAATTTATGATTACTTACTGACAGGGTGAAAAACAAATATCAAGATAACATAAATTGCGATTTAAATCACACTTTAAAACGTGATTTACGTCAAACCGGTTTCACACTGATGATTTAAACAAAATCTTTCATGCAAAAATCATAATTATTTTTTATATACTGCTTGTCCATAATTTGATGCTCTCGATGTGCTTCTGTTTCGTATTTAAATCAAATAATCATCAAGCAAGAAGGATCTGTGGAAGGCTGAACACGAATAAAAAGCGGCGCTCTTCTGAGAAAATCAGAACTCTCTTTCTACCTCCAACTTTGTTGGTCAGTTGCGTACCATTCTATTACAAGGAAATCAGAAAAAAAAGAAACCAGAAAAGTCAGGGAGTATAGCAAGTAAAAAAGAATGGAAAAAAAAGTTTTTAACTAAAATATTGAGCAAATTTTTTATGGCAGGGATTATATTATAAAAAAGTTGTAAATTTAGCAATGCTTTAAAAGTTTAAATTGGCAGTAATTCTTTCTTCAGCTATGTTTTCAGTGATCAGACAAATTGATCAATCAACCTTTGAATTTTTAAAATATAGTGAATAGTAACTAATTTTTAAATAGAGTAATTAAAAAAAAACTATAATTGAAATGAAATGATACTGATTAATTCAAATAAATTAGATTTACTGAAGCTAAAAAATAGTTTTATTTTTTTTTCCACCGTTCTTACTGCAGCGCATAAAAAAAAAGTGGAGTGGTTATTACCCTTGTTGCCACTCAGTTATTTTTGTTTAGAACTGTCTAGAGAAGCGCGAAAAAAAAAAAGGCGGAGATGAACTATATATACGTCAGGTTTACTTGCATTAAACGCATTAGAACAATGAAAGAGTGAAAGAAAGCACTGCAAAGGCTGGGGCGCGCGATCGTCTTGAGACGCGGCTTGAGTCCGGCTTAGCTCGTGCACTGGCTTCGATAGTGCTTTCTTTCCCCGTCTCAGCTGAGACGCACTTTCTAGCGAGTCGGCCCTGGTCTTTGCGTGTTTTCTTAAAATTCTACAGGATTCCTAAAATTTACTTCCCCATGCGCAACACAACTCATTGCCTTCTATTGTTAGTGTCGTTACTACTTAGTGCGCCGTACAATCATACTAAAATTACTAAGTCTCGGATATCTAATAAAATGAGAGGTTAAAGTGCTATATAGTAGCAGGTTTTGACAGCTCATTTCGAATGGCTTTTTTTTTCTTCTTTCTACCGTATTCAGAAGGATGGGAAGGCATGAAACTGCCGAATGAAAGTTTTTCATAGAAGACAAACATTTAAAATCCAAAGGGCAATAAAAAAATGTTAAAAAAATACATCTATTTTAGTACATATCTTCCAAAGGTCTTAGTAGTGAGTGACTAGTAAATTAAACAAAGTAAGAGTGTCCTTGCGTCATACAAAAAACAACATATTCGATACAAAAAAGAAAAAACAATAAAAAACACGAAGTAGCTGTCGCGCGCTCGAATCAAGTCTTAGCGTAAAAAAAGCAAACCGATCAATCGACACCGAGGTTTTATAGATCAAACTTGCTTGCAGCAAAAACTGCAAAACCATGCCAGGTTGTTTGTGCATATCAGCATTCTGAGACAGTCTTGACAGGCGAGTTTATCTTCCTCAACTAAATATGCGCCAAGAAGTATAAGTTTCCGTTTCCATCTGTGTGCTGAAGTTTCAATAACAACATACAGGGCGTCTTCTTCGGTTAAAAATATGCTTAAGGAAAAATACCGAAATACTCTAAATAAGGATATGCTTTATTGGGATAGCGTTAACGGCCGTCAGCGTTCTGTAACGTGATCATCAGTTAACAAATAACAAAAAAGAAAACTTTCATAGAAAGCGCGGCTTGGTCACGTGAAAGCATCTCCTAACCTTAAATGATGAGTTACCTTAGATCGATATAGCAAGCAAGAAAAGTTTTGGAAGACGATGTTTGAGAAGGAAGAATGTTCATACAAGGAAAAATAGGCCACATTTCTCGTTGATTGGCCAAGCTATTTCTTCATGAATATATATATTATATACAGGGCGTTTTTTTTAAGCTTAACAGATTTGTTTAAAAAAAAAAAACGTGAAAGTTACACTTATGCCGCTTGTGGAGGTGAGTTATACGGCCAGGCGGACATATTATAGGGGGCTAATTGCAACGATCAGTCGGATGATTAACTAAAATTCGTTAGTTAACTTTTTAATTAATGAAAATAGACATATGGTTCTAAATAGAAACTTGCTCAGCGTCATCGAAAACCCCTAAATCAGTCCTTTTCAGAAAGACTTTGAGCACGTGAGAAGTGTAGTAGTGTACTAAAGTTACCACTCGTGGAGCAGCTACAAGGGTGGGGCTATATAAGAGACAAAAAAATCGCGCCGGCGCCTTATCGCAACCTCTAGCTTTGTACCTGCTCTACGAGCGGTAACTTTAGTGAACTAATACTCTTCTCACGCTGTTAAGTAACGAATGATTTTGGTAGAAATAAGTAAGATTTGTTTTAGAGAAGTTTATCTTTCTACAGTTGCGTCGGCATTGTTTTTTTTTATCTGCCTATGTTTGGGTCGGCATTCTTGGGTATTTGCTTGCAGACCCGCGGCGGTGGGGGGGGGGGGGGGGGATGGGGATGGGCTCGCGGGATAGCATGAAAGGGGAGTCGTCGTCCGCTTCCACGCACGGGGGCTTCGAGCAGCCGCGGACGGGGCTCGGCAAAGACGAGTCGGACCCCGGTCGTTAACAAACGGATTGGGTTTCAGTGTGGAGTGCTGGAACAGCGGTACTTCTGTCCGCGCCTGTGACTTTTAAGCGGGTGTGATTGTGTCCGGCGTATTCCGCAGCTTAGTGTAGAAACTTCGCTTTTAATCTACGCAATAACTTAACTGTCTGGCGCCAACTAGGCGGCAGCGGAAGCATGTGGTGACTCTACAAGGAATTTGGGTTTGACCGTTGAAGTGTCGGAGGGGGTCACGTTGACAGCTCACTGATCATTCGGTAAGAGTGTACCACGTGACAATGGTTAAATTTGAAGTGATTGGTCCGTCTCTAGAGGGAAAAGAGGCCTTTACGAGTCTAGAAAAGGGCTGCCGAGAGAATTCTCGGGGGATTCGGCTTTGAGATCGGGAAGATTCGGCTGTTGAGACTGGGGCTAAAGTATGGGTTGTAATTTTGGGAGTTTTGAATTGTAAATTACTGTTGACTTGTTTTCGTTTTGTTTTAAAATAAACGTGGCCACACTGGCCATTGTAAACCTACCAGCGTCGTAATGTGTCCAGCGGGATCGAACAACTTTTAGTTTTTTTTTCTTATTCGACTTCCCGGGGGACTTCCATCGGGCGAACACCATCATCGGTCATCGTCACCATCCTGACCAACGCCGACCTGGCCCCTCCCTGTGGAAAGTTGACTACGCGCTCAAAGTCTTTCTGAAAATGACTGATATAGGGGTTTTCGATTACGCTGAGCAAATTTCTAGTTGGAACCATATGTCTATTTTTATTAATTAAAACATTATTTAACGAATTTTAATTAATTAGCCGACTGATCGTTACGATTAGCCCTCTATAATATGTCCCCCTGGCCGTATAACGCACCTCCACAAGCGGCATAAGTGTAAATCTCACTGCTTTTTTGAAGCAAATCTGTTAAGCTTAAAAAAAAACACCCTGTATATATTGTGGGGATTTTGGACAGGACTTCGGCGACGAAGCGGACGGCGCGCGAGAAACGAGCGCCGGGCCAAAAGCACGGGGCGCGAGGCGCGTGACGGGGACAGGACAGTGCAGCCATGGCGGCGCAAGCCACCGAACACCGGGCTCGAAGAATAAAGATGTCTCCATCATGACTGGGCCCCTTTCTCCGGACAGGCGGTGAGCGAGAATACCACAAATGGCGCACCAACGTGGGGCTTGCCGCTTGTCCGGGGCCGAGTCGAGCAGCGTCACGATAAGATGTGCCCATGCACATCGTCGATGGCAGGGGAACGCGCAAGCTCACCAAGAACCAGGCGATCAAGGAAACCCTTCAAGGCGCGAACTTCTGCAACCTGCTCCTGCATATCCTGTTATTTTCGTCGAGAGACGTCAAAACTCGTGACATGTAACGGAGACCATGTCCACCATGCGGGTCCAGACCCCATTGGAGAACCAGACTGCCATCCTGCCGTCAACCCGCTCAAGGGCAACACCGAGGAGATCGAAGGCGCCGAAAAGTGACAGAGCCAAAAACCAGGAGGACAACATAATGTGCTGCATCAGCCTGTTGGCTCTAACATTCGCTGTGCCGTGGTCCCGCCTTGCTCCTGCCTGCTGTCCAGTTTGCAGCGCACCGGCCAAGGACTTCGTCACTGTGGATAGTCTAGAATGAAAGCCTTGTCATTGGTGTTTAATTTATTCTAACGCCAATGTGCCTGCTCTTATGCTCGTTTTCTCTCTCGCCACCCGAGCTAGTCGATGGCGCAAGCTGGAAGACTTTCAAAGTTAAGCGGCGCTAGTGATGATGCTCGGTTGGGGGAGGGGGACCGATCAGAAAACACTGAACAGGCATATTGTTTGTTATTTTCACTTTTTCCCTTAATTTTATATCAGTGTTTTTTTGAAAGCGAAAGTGACTGCTTTGATGTACGTTGTCTCTCTTCACCCGAGCTAGTCGGGGTGTCAGCTGGAAGACTTTTTAAGTTAAGCGGCGCTACTGACGACGCTCGGTTGAGGGGAGAGACCGGTGGGAAAGCACACAGATACTTTGTTATTCTCACTTTTTCTTAATTTTAAGATATGGGCCCAGTTTTTCATCTTCGTGAAAAAGTCCAGCAGGCTGATGTCGCACGTCGACAGGAGTCGCGCGAGAGAGACGCAGTTTCCCGCCACGTAAGACTTGTGGCCCACGGTCCGCGTGTTGCCGTTGCGGCACTCCACGTAGAGCGCATGCGATCCAGTGGAGCTGCTTGCCTTCAAGCGTGTAGTTCATACTGATGCTCTCATAGGTACGGAATGCATCATCGCGGGTGGCCGGATTCATGTTCAAGCTCACGCACACTTCCTTAAAGCGGGTTATGATATGGTCGCCGTCCTTCATTATCCGCATTGTGAGATCGGTTGTGGGGCGGACGTTCGGCGTGCCGCGTTATCTCAAAAACAGTCACTGCGAGCGCGTGCTCGGGTTACGCACCATTCCACCAACACGACGAAAAGTGTGACCTCGCGGTTTTCGAACGACTACCTACGTTGCAAATGACGAGGGCTGCATGTTCAAGTCCTTCGATTGTCGATGATTGGCAAAAACACAGCACAAATGAAGAAAGACTAGCGAGGTTTCAATAAACTTGGCGGCCGAACGCCGTTTTCGCGCTGACGCCAGCTTGAACAGTGAATCCGGCCGGCCGCGATGATGCATTCCGTACCTACGAGAGCATCAGTATGAACTACACGCTTGAAGGCAAGCAGCTCCACTGGATCGCATGCGCGCTCTACGTGGAGTGCCGCAACGGCAACACGCGGACCGTGGGCCACAAGTCTTACGTGGCGGGAAACTGCGTCTCTCTCGCGCGACTCCTGTCGACGTGCGACATCAGCCTGCTGGACTTTTTCACGAAGATGAAAAAACTGGGCCCATATCTTAAAATTAAGAAAAAGTGAGAATAACAAAGTATCTGTGTGCTTTCCCACCGGTCTCTCCCCTCAACCGAGCGTCGTCTGCAAAGAAGATGCGCTCGTCCAGCTCCCCTTCTTCGAGGATTTTATATCAGTGTTTTTTTGAAAGCGAAAGTGACTGCTTTGATGTAAGTTGTCTCTCTTCACCCGAGCTAGTCGGGGTGTCAGCTGGAAGACTTTTTAAGTTAAGCCGCGCTACTGACGACGCTCGGTTGAGGAGAGAGACCGGTGGGAAAGCACACAGATACTTTGTTATTCTCACTTTTTCTTAATTTTAAGATATGGGCCCAGTTATTGGCTACATGAAGTTAATCATTTTTGTGAGGTGATCTGCCCCGCGAAGTAGGGTTGGTGCAAACGTCTGGAGTAATGAACTGCCTGCTGATTTTGTGATATATGAGCAATCCAGAAAGGGGGGAAGATGTGGGGATTTTGGACAGGACCTCGGCGACGAAGCGGACGGCGCGCGAGAAACGAGCGCCGGGCCAAAAGCACGGGGCGCGAGGCGCGTGACGGGGACAGGACAGTGCAGCCATGGCGGCGCAAGCCACCGAACACCGGGCTCGAAGAATAAAGATGTCTCCATCATGACTGGGCCCCTTTCTCCGGACAGGCGGTGAGCGAGAATACTACAAATATAATATATATATATATATATATATATATATATATATATATATATATATATATATATATATATATATATATATATGGCAGAAAAGCGCAATTGAGACGATTGTTTGGAGTTTTGAAACGTATTATTCCTAAAGTTCGTCGACGTTTCGGCCTGAGACAGACCGAAAGGTGGACAAATTCAATATTGCAAAAACTACGCATAGCACCAAAAGAAGGCTTGTGTCGTTTTGATCCTAGGCCAGGGGCGTATTTAGAAAAATTATTAAAGTTCGGGAGAATCAATTTGTTAATTATTTTTCACGTAATTAACCTTTTAAATGTTGAGTTTAAGGGCATGGTTTCAATTAGAATCTTGCTGAGTATCATCGAACAACACTAAATTCACAAATTGCTGACCGATAGAAGGCACGCGCGGTATTTTACGGCTTTTTGAAAAACCGCTCAACTTCGACGGGTTTTTAAGTTTGGGTTTGCAATCGGAGCGCTTCTCGGCAACGACGGCACCTTGCCCCGTGGAGAAATAGCCGACGGCATGTGCAGACGCTTCCCTTCACGCGAATTCGGTTTCTGCTAACGCGCAGGGCCCACACCTGGTGTGGGCAAGCGCGGGCTTGTTTGTAAGCAGTGCGTCAGTCTATACAAAGTTTTATCGAGGGCAGTGCCATCTTGAATGCCGTAGCGCCATCTCTCGGGCGTTAGGCTCAACAGCCGCGCTGAACTGGGTGAAAGCACCCTTTGGGTAGTTCACTGTACTTTGGGCGCCGCCGATGTATTGGGTGCGGTGATACGCTAGTAATATTTGCCGCAGGGTGGGGCTTGTGTGTTGCTGGATAGGGCTTTAGCTGGATGGGTTCACGTGTTTAAACACTCTGTGTCTGTTTCGGGCTCAGTAATGTGGCTTCAGCCGGCGCGACGACGCGTGCAACATCGGCATCAAACTCGGCGGCTGCGAGCGCGCCAGCGATCGAAATTGGAGGCGAGTTCTCAAGGGTGCTGCATCAGCCAACAGCGAATAAATTTTCGGTTCCCCTTGTTTATGAATCGAAGAGCGAGTGGGTGTTGTCGCTATAATAATGGCCGATAATTTTTGAATAAAACGACGACTGTATTTGCACTGATAAATTAAACGTATAATTATTTACAGTTGAAGATTCTCGGTGAGTTCTTGGTGTTTGTCTTGCTCCGATTGCTGGCCTTCCGCTGGCGTTCAGCTCGTTCCGTTCACTGTCTGGCGTTCATCTGGCGTTCTGTTCGCTGTCACTGTGGCGTACCGCCCGTTCCGTTCACGATGAGTCTGGTGTTCCGCTCATTTACCATCACTGTCAGTTCTCGACCTTTTTCTTTCTCTTCTTTCGTTGTCTTTTCGCGTTTCACTTTCAAATATGCAACAACCCCCAGCGCGCGCAAAGGAATCAGTTTGGAATCA